>JABSTQ010003083.1:0-42532 GCA_013358835.2 Ixodes persulcatus
TTAACTCCTGGTTAGCCCAGTTGGTTGAGCGCTCCACCTGTAATGGGAGGTCCCGGGTTCGATACCCGGACAAGGCGGATTTTTTCGGTCGCGCATCAGTCACCTAGCTGTGTTTGGAGATTTGTGTTTGTCCTTTTATCCCTCTTGTTCCCTTCTCCAGGGATTATTTTCGTTATTGTACTCGTTCTTTTTCTAGAAAAGTAAGTAAATACGCTACTCGCTGCCAAACATATTACCTGCCCCTAGTGAAAACTAAGACGTTTCAAATATACCACACTCCAGTTTGAGAGTATTTCAAGCACAGTTCATATTTATAAGTACACAAAAATATGCCGAAAATATACATTGTTTTTTACTTAGTACAAAAATATATTTCTGAAATATTTTTTTAAAAATACCTTTTTAAACTGCGCTTAAACTGCTCTTCATGCATTCTGACATTCGTAAAAACTAAATTAATAGCCACAAAATACCTTTCACATAGATATCTGAAAATATTCATTTATTTTATGCAAAATATACCCCAACCCTAATAAAAATGCAGCGATCAAAATATGTCCAGAATACACTTAAACATGCTAGAAATCGTAAATACTGTTGCGCTATAACCTTAGTATCTTTTGACTCCAATTACATGCATACAAAATAAATTTACTTAAACAGACAAAGTATTGAAAAATCGCCTATCAGAAGTAAACTTCAAGCCGATGTGGAGTGCACTGGAGTGCCTAAATACAATATTTATTTAGTTCGGTTATTGGGTTGTGCAACATCGCACTGATAAACCAGCCCTGTTTATGTTATTGTTTTCTCTTTTCCTTCAAGAACGCACCTGATGAGTTCCTTGCACACCAATCACAAACAGGATTCGGGAACTACAATTACCACACTTGCTGATGCTGCAAAGCTTCAGCAAGTGCTTTGTGCAGATATGTTTGGTGTGGTTGTGTTAGCACCAGGGTATTGAACCGAACCCGAACCGTGAACCGAAAACCGGAAAAAAACGTTATTTTCGCGCGAACCGGAGTTGACCCGGAACGAAATAATTTTTCTCGCTCCGGAGCAGAACCGATATGTTTTCTATGCGGTTTTCAGTTCATACGCGAAGTCAGTTTGTGTGAAAAGTGCGTGACGAAAAACATAGTAACCTGAAAAGTAAACCAAAGAATTCAAGAAAACAAATTATTTTCGCTCTAACCGGAGTTGAGCTGGACCGAAATATTTATTCTTTTGTTCCTTGGCAAAACTGATCAATTCTTTTTGCGGTGTTTCGTTCATGTGGGAAGTCAAACAGCGCAAAAAATTGGCAGGGGAGAGCTCTGTAATGTTCCATTATCAGGCTTTCACATAACGGTCTTCTTAATAATTTATAAAGTTTGTCTTGAGAACTGAAAAGAAATGAGCACAGTAACTATAAATTCTCCGGGATTTCTGGTCTTATGTATTTTTTTAACAAATGCCCACATTCGTCCTAACCTTTTCTTGGGGACCGGAAATGGCTCATTAAAGAAAATACCCAATTCCTATGTCAGCAAAAGTGACCAATGAATGAGCCTGTTAGGTGGCAAAACAGTGAGTTGGGCTAGTTGAATTTTCACCTCTTTGTCCTTGTTTTCGTTTGTCGTTCAGTTTAATCTATGTTTGGTAGTTATGTTTTCAATTTTGTAGAGCTGTGTGCAATTTACTTTAAACGCCTTGATTTAATTGTACAACCGATCGGATAAGAGGGCGATACAAAAACCGATGGATATTTTAGAACCTGCACTAGTTGCCATACTGTGGCGCATATAATCTGCTTTCAAAATAACTCAGCGGACTTAATAATCTGTCCGAAATTAAAGTCTAGCACCGAGAAGGGGAGGGGGATTCAATCAACAGTTAGAGCTACAGAAAACAGCAAAACAGCTTCGATCTCTGGTAGCAGAGACTGCAAGGACCAAAACGTTTTCTCCTCAGAAACACAAACATCCAGGCGCCCAGCTCTTCTGAGCATTCTTAGATAAGGAGCCGCGGCTTTCAAGGGCCGCTAACGTGTTAGTTTTGGGAGGAGAGAAGGGAACGTCATCAAGAACTCTACCCATTGGCGCAAGTAGCCCTGGGAGTGCCTGAGACCCAGGTCAGCGTGCAGCGAGCCTTTCTGCACTCAAGTTCATTCTATCGTCTCAGAGGTGCCGTGTTTCCCCGGATATGCATGACGACGTCCTGCTTCTTTGGTCAGCTGCCTGACATTGAACTACGCTTTTACCCCCGTCCCGAGGTGCCCCAGCACTAGCTCGTTCGTTCCACACAGTATGAGCCTTTGCTTCTATATGTATCACATTTATAAAATATGCATTGTTTATCTTTTGCTGTCGTCAATTGTTTTTGTAGTATATGAGTACGAACCGGTTCGAACCGGTTTGAACCTTTATTTTTTCACTCCGGAGTTGAACAGGAGCTGAACCGTTTTCCCTGAACCGGAACGAAAACCGGAACGAAAAACATTTCGGTTCGACACCCCGGTTAGCACAATGTTAGTTAACTGGATGTGAATACTCACCATTGATACGTGATGTGAGTAGTGGATTTAATATAGTGAAATTTAATGACCATATTATATAGTCGACTAGTAAAGAAAAGCAAGATAACTATTTTAAAATGAAGAAACTGCCTTGACTCGCTTCGGTCTGAGTGCTGCTATGCAGAGAAGCGATAACATTTATTCTAGGAGCCGTTTTTGTGAATGTTTTTTTTAGCGACTGCACCAATCGTTATTAGATGTACCTATGCTTTTTATTAAGAGATATCGTCCACGAACTTCGAAACACTGTTTTCCCTTTGACAGACTTCCGAGAAAAAGATCGAATACTTGGACCCTTAATGAGTGCAGATGCGGTCACAGGCTAAATGATTACCTTCAATATGTAGGCTATATAGGGCCCTGGAGCAGTCAACGAGACTGTGATTCAGGTTTTCGGTGCTTAATGCTGTTTGTATTTGTGTTCGTTTCCAATTTGTAGTTGTGGGATGTATGTAGTAGTACCTTCAAATACCACAGGGACACCATTTACTAATGAAATACAAAAAAAAAAATATTTGTGTAGTGAGTTTATATTACACAGATGGCATCTTGAGGGTGAGGGAATTATGTTTTTTGTATATTTGAAATGGTTTTTGAATTATATTTGTGATATACTTTGAATGCCTTACGCGCATATTTCGAATGTGGACAAGATAACACAGAATTACTACAAAATGTATCTGAATATTCAATCTATTTCAACTATGTTTCAACTACAGCCTTCTTTTGCTAAGGGTAGGTAGCGGTAAATCGTTACTTCTAACGAGTTACATAAATATTAACTGGGTTGAAGATATTAACAGGTAACTCGTTACTTGTAACGAGTTACCTCGTCAGTCACTCACGTGAAACACGTAAGTCGAACTGTTGGAATGACGTTTTCAACAATATACGTTGCTCTACTGTCATACTATCTCGTTGTTTTTCCGGTTGCCCAGCTACCGTTCTCGCAATGGACCCATACTCAGGTTATAATAAAAACAAGGCCGTTTAAGCGGCGTTGTACACGTTACTCCTCAAAAATACCAAGATACCGTTACTCCTTACTTGGCCTTAAAAGTAACTAAAAACGTTACTCGTTACATAAAATATTAACTGGATTCAAGTAACCCGTTACTTGTAACGCGTTACGTACATGTCTGGTCGAGGGTGTAGTTTCCGGTCGAGGGAGTTGACGTTGACGCACGAGCCGTCACGCAGTGGGCGGACAAATGAGTCACCGGTATCGCGTGCATAGCACGTGGGCACACATTCTGAGGTGACGCTTGGGAAGGCACAGTAGGGCAGCAAGCAGCACACGTGTGATTGCGGAAGAAAACACCTGCATAGCGAAAACGAGTGGATGAGTTGACTGTGTCGCAGCACAGCCTCCGAGCCTACCCCACGTGTCGGCATTTTACTTACATTTTAGCTACTACAGAGTACGTCTAGAATACATGTGTGCATTTTAATTAGAGTCCGCGTCTTTTTTTATCATTTTTTCAAATTTACATTCGCGTGGCTGAATATGAAGTTAACCTACCGTCCACCGCCAGGGTTATTTTTCTATATAAAACAACGCAAGCGCACCGAATGCACACGTGCACTTTCACACTTCAGCCAAGAGCCTACAGAAAGACCAACCGACTGAAAACCATGACGACTCTGGTGAGAGGCATCAGTTTTGTATATGCTGCTTTCTAACTTATATACGGCTTTTTAAACTATTTGATTTATTGATAGAAAACATTTTTTTTTGTATTTTTGAACGACACGTTTACGCATACGTTTTTATATACTGAATGGGACATTAAGTATAAGGATTTTGAAAGATATTAAAGTACAACGCAGACATGCCACTTCAGTTTATCATTTACATTTTAATTGAAAAGTTTCTAAATACACCCTTTGGCGAAGTATGATCCTAAAATCGGCGTAAAAATACACATGTCATGTCGCAATTTATAGACGTTGAGAGCCTCAAAATGCTATCTTGAAGTTCGGCTGTTACGTATATGTGGGGAACTAAACTATGAACGTTTTTATATTATATACTTACTTAGGATGAGTTGAGATAATCTTATAGAAGCATTTAATCTAAAAAAATTGCTATTTGTTTGTTTATAAAATAATGAACCATATATTATTTTCTTTTAGACACGATGGGAGACCGCTCGAATATACCTAACAAAACACAATCTGCTGCAACAAGCAGCATAAAAAATAAAATAAGATGATTCATAATCATCTCGTTTTTCGTGAGCGGACGACGGCACAGCATCTTTACACAATAAATAAATGTTGAGTATCTTTTTTTTTAAAGTTGATGGTAGACAAGATACGTTTCTTATCAGATATATATGTATGATTCCGTTTTTCTAAGTTTATTTCTCGTGAAATTAGGAGCTTGTTTTTCGGAGTTTTTTTGCACGCTAAAAAGACTGGGCTTATCGGAATTTATTTTTGTTACTTTTTCAATTCTCTGACACTCGGAGCTTAATTTTGCTTAGTTGTCATTTTTTCAAAATTTAATACAAAGATTAAAAGTCCAGACATTAACGTTCATTAGAACTCGCCTTCGGTCATCCGAACTCACCTTTATCGACTGCTACTTAATCAGCTGTATTTGGCATTGGCCCATTACTATTGGCAAGGCTAACTATCCCACGACAGATATTGCAAAAAAGTGTTGCTTCAATAACAGTCGATACTTTGAAATAACTAAACTCCTGGACGTAGTCGCGGGGAAGTATGGGAGCTTCAGCTGCACTCTCCCTCCATTGAAATATGCGAGTTCATAGCTACCGCTGTTCACAAAAACAGTACCCCTCTTTCCTCTAAGGAGCGCACAAATAGTGTAGCCCAGTATCGAAATTTAAACAATGGCTTTGGTCGTGACAAAGACAACGAAACTTGACGAGCTAAAAGATAAACCCATTTTTGTCAGTGGTCCGAGACTGTAAAGGAAATTAACACGCCCTCTCAGGACTAGTGACCTTGCTATTTTATAAAATGTACTTGTGCAATACCGCCTTTTTCATTTTTATATTTCGATCGTGACTTCGAATTTCCGAGTTTTTCTTGACGGCAATCTTACGGCGAGCTTTTTTCGTATTTTTTCGGATTTATCTGATAACACGGAACCCTAGGTAAAGAAAACCGCAAGAAAAATTTGCTCTTAAATATTGTCGCGCGTCGACCATCTCATCAGAGAGTTCAAAACCTAAAAGGGAAAAGGTAACATAAAAGCATACGGTATGAAGTGGGACCTTCTGGGCCGTGTGCACGCGGACCTTTTAACGTGTATAGTTGACCATTCGCTAAAGTGTGCGTTGGTGATTATCGCTGTTGCACTCGTTCCTCCAAAACGGGAATAAAATCACGTTCCTAGTTCCTTCACAATCGTGGAACGGGTTTCCGTCACAAGACCCAGGGAATCGCAAGGAACACGCTGCCGTCTCATTCCTAAGATTAGAACGTGTTGTTTAATTAATGGTACATTTGCTTATTTCTGTGAAATATTATCTGGATAATTCATAGATAAAATAAATGAATCAAGTGAAAATATCCACATAGAGCTACGTGTTGAGTCGCGACGGGCAGATTTGTTCCCGTTTTTTGTTTTCGATGATCCCCGTAAACTTCCCCATCTCTTGAAATCGGAGGTTGAAATGAAGGATAATAAAAGGCCTAAATGATTCAATGAGTTCGGGTAAATTTGCAGTTAAATATATAAATAAATAAGAAACGCCGTTCTTCCTGCCGTTTTCTCGAAAACGTCGCGAGTTTTTGTTCCTCTTCCACCGATGCAAGATGGAACTGCGGCGTTCCTCCTAAGAGGAACGCGTTCTGGGAACGCGGTTCCGTAGAACACTGGTGCATATTTAGATACACAATAAAATCGAGGAAAAAAGATATAGACAAGAAAGTAGACAGTGCAGGTGTCTCTTGTGTCTATTCGTATGTCTTTGCCCATTTTGCGCTATTTCAATTCTACCTCATTGTTAATTAGGCGTGTCCCTACGGGTGAATATTGTTATGGAGTAAAAGCCGTTTCACATGCTGCGATTCTCGTTCGAAATCGGTGCGATTTGAAGTAAATGTGCGATTAAAATCACAGTCGCACTTTCGCAGCGGCCCTGCCACTGTTTTCCACTAAGTTACTATATTGTCGCAGAGTCGGTGCCAATGCTTTCTCGTCAACAAGCAGCCGTTCATTAGCCAGCTTTCATCCGCGATAGCTGCGTATTCGAAAATAAATTTAGACACATAAAAGCTTTTGGTTTAATGCTTAATTATTAGACATTTCTAGTTACATGTTGTTTTTGTAAAACATTTGTGTTTCTTACAACTTTTTGTTGTATTTTAGGCAAACAGAACGCATCGGGTTCATCTCCGCTGCAGCTAGAAGAGCCGGCCGCGCCGACAGAAATCGCGCGGTTGTTGGAGCATGTGACACCAAACGTTGCCCTCGCACTCGCTGCGCCGGCTGTAGCACCGATTGCTTTCGGCACAGTCGCTGCATGGGAAACAGGGATGAAGCGAAGAGGCTATAAATAATGAACCGAAAATAAAGGTTTAATTGGCAAACTTGTGCCAAACAAAACAAATAACGAGCGTCGAGACAGCAGAAAAGCGGGCGGTGACTTGGCGGTGTAACAGGAAGCGAGAGCGAGACTGACTCTCTAAGGTCACGGGTAACTCCTTATCTGGCGTGCTTCGGCATCGCGAAAATTCGGCCCAGAAGGTTCGAGCACCGGGCGTTCGGATTGAGAATAAACAGGCACTTCGAGAACAAGAAACTAGGACGAAATGATAAAAGTTACGCCCCGAGTAAAAGAAACGCGAGTCTTCAAATACTCCGTGACCGAGCGCTTCTTGTTCGACCCTGCGCGCGGCGATATCCACCCGAACAATTTTTTTAAATCGCATGCGAAAACAAATAACGGCCACTGTATGCAAAAATGTAGACTTGAATATCGTTTTAAAAACGTAGCATTGCAATTTGTTAAACTCATCTTGGAATTCGCCTGCAGCTTCGTCTGACTATCCTCATCGTGGCTGTTGCCGTTGTGCTCGGAGGCTCCAAAAGGGCGGCTAGGGCGGCCACGGCGGCCACGCCGGCTACGCCGGCTACGCCTGCAACGGCGGCTACGGCGGCTAGAGCGGCTAGGGCGGCTACAGCGGCTACACCGGCCACGCCGGCTACGGCGGCTACAGCGGCAACGCCAGCTAGGAAGGCTAGGGCGGCTACGCCGGCTACGGCGGCTACACCGGCTACGGCGGCTACACCGGCTACGGCGGCTAGGGCGGCTACGGCGGCTACGCCGGCTACGGCGGCTACACCGGCTACGGCGGCTCCACCGGCAAGAAAGGCAAGGGCGGCTACGGTGGCTACACCGGCTACGGCGGCTACACCGGCTACGGCGGCTAGGGCGGCTACGGCGGCTACGCCGGCTACGGCGGCTACACCGGCTACGGCGGCTACACCGGCAAGCAAGGCAAGGGCGGCTACGGTGGCTACGCCGGCCACGCCGGCTACGCCAGCTAGGAAGGCTAGGGCGGCTACGGCGGCCACGCCCGCCACGGCGGCTACGGCGGCTGCGTAACCGGCAACTACGCCAACTACGGCGGCTACGGCAGCTACAGGCTCGGATATGGAAGCAGTCTGCGCCATGGAGGGGTGTACAGCGGATACGGCGAGCTCGGATCCTGTGGTGGACACGGAAGCTTCTACGGTTTAAATCCAAATAAAAACGCGTGAATAAATAACGTTTCCGTTTCTAACAATGCTTTTGATCTCATTTTACTCACCAGTGCACTTCTAGAGTTGACCGATACGGCGTGTTACGGTTTCAACGAACAGATTGCCTTATGGAACTTGCAAATTGGCCCTAGGCTTCGCACTCCCATAAATACGATGTAACTATTTTTTTAGTTTTATAACCCCGCGAAAATATCCCTGCACTTTTCCAGCTCTCGATAGCATCATCACAGTGACTTTTGATCGAAATCGGTGCCTAGACGTCCGTAGGGGCACATTTGCTTTAGGAGAATGATTGAGAATGACCTTTTACTTCAAGCTCAAGTTCAAGTTTTACTCGCCTCAAAGACGTTCGTTCGAACGAATTACATGAGGGGAGGGGGGTAGAAAAATACAAACAAATCTAATGATACAATGATACAAGGATAGAAATTAACAACAAACAAAAACTAATAACGAACCATACAGAATTCAGAACAAAGTTTACACAAACCGGGTACAACAGAACTGGGGACACAGTGCGCAATTTATAGCAAACAAAAGCAGACATATGCACTGACCAATCTTTATTGGCCTGGTTCGGAATTTGTCATTTTGACAAATATGTATGCAACAAAGATAGAATGCGGAAAGTCGCAGCCCTTTGGCGGGATTGGTTGTCGAGGGAGCTGACCGAGAATATGGTTTGCAAAAAAAGTTTTATCCATAAAAGCGCCAAAACTCTAAACAAGTACTTCCCCCGTTCAAGAAAAATGATAGGAAACAAAACTGTAATATAACAGGGACAACTATTAAAATACACAAAAAATGTAATAGCACACAGACACCTATTAAAATAAACAAACGGAAGGCAACAATTAAGCTGTAAACCACACGAAAGTTCCAAAGTCGTTGATTCCTACGCACAGAGTCACAGTCCTGATTCAACTCTCCGGTCGAGCACAGCAGTTTTGACAAGGGCTTGCTTGCTAGCCTCGTCGTTGAGGTCCTTGCTTGCACCGTGCGATGTTAAAAGTCCCCCAGTCGCTCCTCGCTGGCCTGTTTTTCCGTTCGGTCCCCAAATCATTCCTTGTGACCACGTAGGTTGCACACACACACACACACACAGACACCATTGTTCGCCGGAGGCAACACAAGATGAAAAGGTCATTACTGCTCCTTGAAAACGACGAGGTCATGTCTGTTTCCCAGACTAGAAAATGAAGAGGGCATCATATCTTTAACTAAACCCTCAAAAAAGAAAAAACACTTACCACATAAGTCACAAAAACAAAAACACGAAGGACTAAATCATGAGAAAAAAATGAAATAATGAACACACGAGTAAAAAGCATAAAGACACGAAGGACTACACAGACAGCCACATTTGTTCAATTAACAATGATGTTTAATTCTGATAAAAAGTATTCCTGCTGCGCTAAAGATCACCAATATGGTGTGTAAACTAGGCGACCCTGAGTAAAGCAGGAATATTTGTGATCATAATCAAATGGCATTGCGAACTCAAAAAGTGTGGCTGCCTGCGTAAGTCCTTCGTATTACTATTCTTCTGAATTCTGTGTTCATTATTGTGGCTGTTCAGGACCAGGCGGAACTTGGTGGTGCTTTTTCCATTCTGACCTTACTTCGGACAGCTTCGTACCCATAGAAAAAACCAATAGCTTCTCTACATAATCCCACTCCTTCTCAAAAAAAAAAAGAAAAGTTGTGTGTATGTTTATACAGTCGGAAGTTAGTCTGCCTCAGTGGGCGTCTGGTGTCTCAGCTGTATATGAGCAATTTAGCCAGCGCGGTACAACCGCTAGCCTGAGGTCTTTAACGCGCACCACGCAGTAGTGATACACGACCGCACGCCGGTAGGAGGCTCATCCAGATAGAAATGGGCAGGGGCAGGGATCCACTCCTTCTCCTTGGAGATACCCTCCGTGTATGCTGTAATTGGAAGGAAAAAAAACACAATAATCAGCACACATACACATTATTAGCAACATTGTTTTGTAATAATTTTTCTAAAATAGGCCCCTGGCTCAGGACCCAAACAACACAAGATTTTTTTTTTGTGCGATGTATAGTTTTGGCACAAACGATTTGGCCCGCATTTCGCTGAACATTTTCGGCATACTTTACACCACCATTGTGCTTCCTATGTGCATAACATTTAAAAGCCAAATCCGCGAACACTTCACAATAATTGATGCTTATTAAGCCGTGTGCTTTCTGTGGGGGCGTTAAGCTCAAAGTATCCGAAGTGCGCGCTCGTCTGCATTTGCAGAGTATACAAAAGAGGGGAGAATGCGGCCGGGAATGCTGCTTTCACTCCTTTCAGCATATAGCTCAAGGGTTCTCTAAATTTTGCTTATAGAGGGCATTTCACTGCGCAGAACGTACAAAGACAAGCTTGAAGGTCGCACAGGCAGTCTAGAAAACCGATTACATCGCGTTTTCTTTTTATTTGCGCCATAAAACGTTGCGTAATCATAATCATAACATCAATGGAACTACATAAGGTTGCGTTAAAGTTCCCAATTGGGTCTGTTTTATACCGCGCAGCCAGTGTCTGTACACAAGTCAACTAGCTCTATACATACCGCTCAGCACACCACTGCTAGGCTGAATCAGATAAGTGTCACACTTGCCGAGCTTGAAGTACAGTCGTGATCTATACGAAGGTGAACAGGCAAGCATTGACTGCCCAGTACTGGGAGCATCATGCAGCAGCTGACTTGCTCTCCTTTTCAAATGCCTTGCGAACCAAGTGTGGTGAGCCGTCTGATACGGAGAGAACGTCACCACGGACAGCACTGAGCAGTTGATACTCACCTGTCTACCTTCATATTGTGGGGATTCCTGTGATCTCCCTTCCCCGATGGCTGCGATAATGGCCGCGGGTCGGAACACTCGGCCTCCTTCGCCATGAGCTCCGACCTGTTCGTGAAGCGTAGGAGAGCCGCCTGGCTTGGGGGGCTCTCCTCTCACTCTCTCCCGGGGGGACCGATTTCCGTTCCCCCGCTCGGATGCGGACCACCGCAGACAGGCGAGGAGGTTTCGCCTCTTGTTTTCCCGCTTTCGGGAAAGGGACTCGTCCGGGTGACCGCGAAAGAGATAGGACGTGTGTCGGCGACTTCTCCGATGCTTCCCCGGTCTTGGCTCTCCGGAACTTCGCGTCTGGCAGGTGAGGACCTTTTCTTACCTTGCGAGGGGGGGGGGCATTTTGGATGGGAACATGGTAGTTCAATAAGAGAGTTTTAATAAATGCTCTTGGACTCTGTCCTTACTCTGGTACGTGTGTCTTCTCTTCCGCTATATTCGAGAGAGTGAGACAAGGTAGTCGATCATCGGCACCGACGGAGGTAATTAATCAAACCGACCCGCGGTAATGTAGCCCTAAACGTCGTGTATTTTGCCGCGGAGATGTGGGGACCGCGCTACTAGGTTTGACGTCTCCTTTGAGCTATCGCCGCTGTTGAGACAACCCTTTGGTTACTCTATCGGTACCTCTGTTGGTAGCTAAATGCAGATCCCCACAGAAAATGGCGCCCAACGTGGGGCCACGGCTTCCTTTATCGTGGTCGTGCTTTTGATCGCCCCGTACCACGAGCGTCCTGATCTCGCCACTTATGGCTGAGCGATTAATGCCGAGTCGGTAACACGCAGTGCCACTCCTTTGAGCGAGCGCAGTGTGATTCGTACGTGCGTTCCTGTTTTGAATTTGCGTTCGTCAAGCAACATTCGTTGTTGCGGGAGGACCTTTGTTCTCCATGCTTGAGGCGAATCCTTCACCTTTGTGTATTTGGGTTCCTAGAGCGCCACTAACAACTTGTCCTGAGAGGAAAATGTATATAAAAGTTTTGATGACGTCTTTGGCAACCGGGTGGACTTTTATGTCCGGCGGGGAGCGAGGCTTGGCAGAGAAGAGTAGCGAAGGATCAGCAGTGCAATCTGGGAATGTAAATATTCGCGTTTTCTTTGACTCGAAGTAGTCGCGGACACTCATTTAGAGTCGGACGGTACGCCTGCCAATAACGTCAATAAGTAGCTGGCACTGCTACTGACGGGCTCCGGGAGCCGGGCCGCGTAACCGTCGGCGTCGAGAAGCAGTTTGCACACTGTTGACGCGCGCGCTGTATTCACTGCTGGTATTGCAGTGGGCGCGGAGGGTTTTCTTCGGGAAAGATTTGTATCTCCATGATGCCAACGTACTCCTGCAGCCTGTTGTTGTTTTCCAAGAACGACACTAGTTTTGCGTTCATGGTGGTGGCGCTACGCGGTCTGAGGCGCACTGCGACAGTATCTGGGTGGACGAGTGACTCTAAGACTTTCGGAGGTTATGTTGCTCTGAAACCCGGGCGCCATGTAGCCAGAGCGCCCTTTGGCGATATCTGTCAGACCTCGCGTAATCCAGGTGGAAGAGTGACTCCAAGACTCTCAGCAGTTATGTTGCTTTGAAACCTGGGCATGCCTCAAAAGAAGGGTCCACACCGTTGTGAGCCCTTGATCAAGCCGTATCGAGTGCAAGACATGTTTTCTAGCTTCGGTAAGCTAGCTAGCTCAAATATTTGGCGAAGCTAGCAGGTTTGAGCGTGTGAGCTGCGGCCCCTTTTGTCTTCCTTCCGTGGGGAGCAAGATGGCGGCTATTTTGCGCGGGAACTTGCATCGTCCCCGCTCACAGACGCGCATGCATGGCGGTTTGTTTCTATCCGCCCCTTCGAAGTCTCCGTATCCGTTTACGTCGACTTCCGAAGACGGGCCAGCTGCAGACTGTTATCTGTTTTTGACCACTTATAGTGAACGGACTCTTCCGGTAACTATAAAACCGGGTATTGTAGG
Organism: Ixodes persulcatus; assembly: GCA_013358835.2. Classification (NCBI taxonomy): domain Eukaryota; kingdom Metazoa; phylum Arthropoda; class Arachnida; order Ixodida; family Ixodidae; genus Ixodes; species Ixodes persulcatus. The sequence goes on from JABSTQ010003083.1 coordinate 13,131, forward strand.
CAGCCTCTGTGTTAGCTGCCTCCGCAAAAGATTGAGAACTCGGCGTGTTTCCTAGAAGCTCTCTCCCCGGTGTCCACATTAAGCGAACTCAATTAGTTTGCTTGGTATGTGGACGCGTTTCGAACCGAGGGGCCCCCTTTTTTATGGCTTTTTCTTCCGGTGTCGAAGCGGGTCACTCTGGCATGTTCCTGTCACCATTGATAAACTGGCCACCTTTCTTGTGGTTTTTGTTTGTCGTTTGCTCCTGCCCGTTTTCTGCCGCTTTTGCGGCCCGAGGCAGGCGAGCGTCGGTCGCACGCGCCCACTCGTTTGGGGGTTGCGGCGCCTTTCTTCCCTTGGCTGCTGGCGCATTACGACTTCGCAGGTCTGCTCCGAGGTCGTCCACCCCACCTTCACCAGCCCACTGCGGCCGAGATGGCGCCGAACCCCCCGGGCAGCGTGTCTGGGACTTCCCCAGCTGGTCTCTGCGGGTGGGCGGCGGTCGTTGGCTTTTTGGTGCTGCCGCCTTCATGACCGCCTCACCGCTCTCCACAGCAGCCAGCTCGTACCGCGACACCTGTGTCCAGCGGCTTCAGCACGGTGCCTGTGATGCTCTGCGGTGCTGTGGCGGTGACTGTCAAGTGCTTGGAACTGGAACTTTCCTTTTCTTCGTCCTGGTGTGTGAGCTGTTGACGGCGGACACTGTGAAGACGCGCGCTGGGTGTCGCGTGTATTTGTTGGGGGTGCGCAGAGAGATATATTATTTTATGAGAGCAGGTGGGCCTCCTTTATTCTTTCTTGAGACCCACCTACCGTTTTAAGGAGGGGGGATGTGGGGATTCCTGTGATCTCCCTTCCCCGATGGCTGCGATAATGGCCGCGGGTCGGAACACTCGGCCTCCTTCGCCATGAGCTCCGACCTGTTCGTGAAGCGTAGGAGAGCCGCCTGGCTTGGGGGGTTCTCCTCTCACTCTCTCCCGGGGGGACCGATTCCCGTTCCCCCGCTCGGATGCGGACCACCACTGACAGGCAAGGAGGTTTCGCCTCTTGTTTTCCCGCTTTCGGGAAAGGGACTCGTCCGGGTGACCGCGAAAGAGATAGGACGTGTGTCGGCGACTTCTCCCGATGCTTCCCCGGTCTTGGCTCTCCGGAACCCCGCGTCTGGCAGGTGAGGACCTTTTCTTACCTTGCCAGCGCGGGGGGGGGGGGGGGGGCAGTTTGGATGGGGACAGTGTAGTTCAATAAGAGAGTTTTAATAAATGCTCTTGGACTCTGTCCTTACTCTGGTACGTGTGTCTTCTCTTCCGCTATATTCGAGAGAGTGAGACAAGGTAGACGATCATCGGCACCGACGGAGGTAATTAATCGAACCGACCCGCGGTAATGTAGCCCTAAATGTCGTCTATTTTGCCGCGGAGATGTGGGGACCGCGCTACTAGGTTTGACGTCTCCTTTAGCTATCGCCGCTGTTGAGACAACCCTTTGGTTACTCTATCGGTACCTGTGTTGGTAGCTAAATGCAGATCCCCCACAATATGGATCAAGTCTCTACCTGGCCGAAGTAGCCAGTGTGTGCACAGCACAAACGGCTGTATTGAAATCTCAAGAGGATGAAAGTTCAGAACAGGCTTGGTAAGGTTTTCATTGCAAGTATGGCCATGCAAATTTCACTTTCCTAAACATAAAAATCAATTTTAAATTGTCACCCAGGACAAGCTGCTCTTACACAGCTGTATATATAAGGCAGCTTACCATCAACAACCTTTGCAGACTACCATGGACCTGAACCTCGGCCTAGTCGATGCTAGCTTCTGTTCGGCGAGGGCTGCACTGAGTAGAAAGTTGAAAAATGTGCTGTAGATTATGTGAAACAAACAAACAAAAGCAATCCTAGCATGCACTATTCGCTAGAGGCACTGACAAATAAAAATTGGAGGTTGGGTCAATTGTGTTAACGCAATATACTTCAAACACGTACCATGAGTGCTGGCAAGATATTTGCTGCCTTCAATCTAGATAAGCTTGTAAATTTACATGCCAAATAACAAATAACCTAAAAGCTGAAAAATATTTCGATGGAAGTACAAATACCGAAGACTAGCTCTGCAAATATGGTGCTATCTAGTACACCATAATTGAGTAGAATCGGATTACAGCGCCCCCCTTACAAAGACTGGAGCAAAACAAGTATAGAGTCTGCCGTGCCACTATAACAGAAACAATCGTATTGTAATCTCGTGGAGATCAGAGTTCGGAACAAGTGTGACAGGCTTTGGCACGACAAATATGCCAATGTCAATATTAATTTTTTGTATATTTACGGTGACAGTGCAGGGAAACAATCACACACCAGATACTCAGAAAGACAAGCACACACGCTGAACTTATAACTCTTGTGTATTCGACTACTTCATTCTTCTCTTCAACGTCTGGATTGGCATTCCAGATCGTGATAAGCACAAGAAATAGCACGAAATACAAGAAAAAAAAACGAAAGACAAGACAAAAGAAAAGGAAAAGACAAAAGAAAAAGTAAAGAACGAAAAAAACAAAAAAATTACAATTCATCCCTCACCGCTATCGTTTAGATAGAAATTGGAGCTCTTTGGTGGACAGCGCTATAGAAGGAGTACTTACACACTTGTCCTTCAGATGCTCTATTCTCTCCGCTTCCATTATTTCTCTTGTCAGTGGGTCTGAAATCCTATCGATTACGGAACAATTTTCAAAATGTGCTACGCAACCACAATCCTGACAGTAGATTCCCAAATGTTCAGCGACGACTCGATGGGTATTATAAAATTGCTCCCTTAACGATCATTCAAACACCTGCCAGTCTGGCCTACATGCTCCTTACCACACTATTTATGTAGTCCAGACTGGCAGGCGTTTATATGATCGTTTAAAGGAGAATTTAATGAGTAGACTCTGGACATTTGGGAACCCACTGTCCGGATTGTGGTTGTGTAGCACATTTTGAAAATTGTTCCGTAATAGTCACGAGTCGAGACCCATTGACAAGAGAAGTAATGGAAGCGCAAAGAAGAGAGCACCTGAAGAACAAGTGTGTAAGTAGTCCTTCTATAGTGCTGTCGACCAAAAAGCTCCAATTTCTATCTTCATGATAGCAGTGAGGGAGGGGGATGACTTGTAAGGGCTTCATATTTTAGATTTTAATTGTTTTCGTCTCTTTTCTTTATGTTCTTCGCTTTTTTTCTTGTATTTTGCGCTATTTCTTCTCCTTATCACGTTCTGGAAAGTCAATCTAGACGTTGAAGAGAAGAACGAAGTAGTCGAATACACGAGAGTTTTAAGTTCAGTGCGTGTGCTTGTCTTCCTGAGTATCTGGTGTGCGATTGTTTCTCTGCGCTGTCACTGTAGAATACGGTTCACCAACTCGCCCAAGTATCCATTCTATCATTTCTGCAACATTAAAATGACTCTGAAAGTGTGAGAACCTACAGGGTGTATTCACGCAAGTCTTGCAAGTGTTTGATTGTAGGTACAGCGCCCTGGTTGTGTCCATGTGCGATAAATGACCAAATACCACAGAGACCAATACTGCAAACTTCTCCGAAAACCAATAAGCGCGGTGGCGAGCAGCAAGAGTGGCACTGTTCACCACTCTCGCCGTTCGTTTGTGTTGGTGTGTTACTACTAACAAGTGCACCAATGGGAAGGCTTCAGCCATTATTGGGAACACTAAATAAACAAATACAAAATACAAATACAACACACACAGCAATACTGGATGCAAGTAGTGACGCACTTCCGTTGGGGTTCTGTGGATATTTATACAGCATGTAGTTGGTCAGCCATTTCAAAGTTGCGATGAGTTGCTAGCTGTAGATGAGCAATTTAGCCAGTGCAGTACGACTGCTAGCCTGGGGTCTTCAACCTGCACCACGCAGTAGTGATACACGACTGCACGCCGGTACGATGCTCATCCAGATCGAAAGGGGCAGGGGTGGGGATTGAACCCAGGATCCCTGAGTTCTGCAGCGCAAGCTTTCGCTCCACGTGCTCCGAGCTGGTGTGCGCTAGCCCAGTCGGCCACCGATCCCCCAACGCAAGGGAACGCAACGCACTTCTGTTGTAAACTCAGCATTCCGCTTACGAATGAAATGCGCAATTTCCCTACAGGCTTTCATTCAACGTGAGTGGCATCAGAATTGCTAAAGGCCAGCCCATAAATACTGTCTGTGTTAAAACAATCCTAGCAGCAATAGGTTGCTATTATATTGCTCAATATATAGAGCACCTTACCATGAACAGCCTTGGCAGTCTTCCATGAAGCCAGGACTTCAGCAGAGAAGACTGTCATTCTGTGTCGTCTCAGGTCACTCACATCAGGATGGCGAAAGTGAATGCCAACGTCTAATTGGGAAAAGCTGCAGTAAGTATAAAGATGAAAACACATGTTAGAATATATGATAAAAAATATCATGGACACTCTTGAAAAAAAAGTGCACAAAAAGACAAGGACAAAAGTACAGGAACACGTAGGACGCAGACTGGTGCACATTCGCAACTAGATCTATTGAACACAAAATAAAATAAATAAGAGGCTGAGAGAAATCAGAAAGGCTGTGCTCGGAGAATGTGAGCTTCAGGAACTGGGGCGTGAGGCAAAGATGTCAGGTAGATTGTTTTACAGACACTCTAGAATTAACAACAGCCTTCCCATGCAGTAAGGTAGTGAGTTCATTCTGATGGAACATCTTGAAATATAGCACACAAAAAACAAGGAATAAAGGAGAGGAATACATACACTACATACGAGTGCGGACTCCCAACACACAAAAATTAGAAAAAAAAAAGAATGCGGAAGGAGCTTTAGCAAAAGTTCGAACAGGTCCAACTGGAATGTGCTAATTCACCCATATGCATAAGACTGTAAAAACGATTTCCTCGGCAGCTCAGGTAACAGACGGATCTGCGGACACATTGGTCGCCCATACTACGAATAACAAAGGCCTAAAATAATTCTCTTGTATGTTTTTATAGTATCTGCTAATTATTCACGTTTTTCCTAAGGATGACTACACGAGCAGTGTAAACAGTGCATAGGTAGGTGACAATCCATCATAGATTTTAGAGAGAGATTGAGCTGTCTTTATGTATTAGCCATCAATCTGTTACCTTAACTGATATGGAAATTATGTTTCTTAAATCTGTTCTAGCTAACAGGTAAATCAGCGCGTTCCACTTGGGCCTGTGCTCGAGCTCCTTCCGCGTACATTATTTCTCCCTTCTCTGATTTATTCGAGTTCAGTCTGCGCTTGCATGAGGTCTACGTGTTACACTCCCTGTCTCCTTGACATTTTGCAAACTATTTTTCAAGGTGTTCAATTAGTACCAGCTCACCTCCTTACTACAATCATGCAACAAATAAAAACAATTACAACTAACACCATTCGCTGAAGGCAGTACCAAACGAAGAAAACAGGGATGGGGTGAGGTATGTCTAACACTATATACTTACCCTGAACAAAATATAGATACCAAAAACTGGCGAGACACTACCTAAATTCAGGACATGCTTGTAAGTTTCCCTAGAAGCTTGTAATTAATACTTGATAGCCTCTAAAAAAACACCAGTAGGAAGAGAATAAATGCTTCACCATAAATGCATAAATTCTTATTGTACAGATTATCTGTTTATGGACTGAAATACAAAAACACACTAAAACCGTTAGAAACAGCTCAAAATACAGCCCTGCGAGCAATGCTTTTTACTAACAGACGCGAAAACACTAACTTTGCATACCCTTTACTAAATATTTTACCAGTTCATCAGTGCATCGAATATCTGATAGCCTTGTTAACATTTAATTTTCTAAACAACCACACAACCTGTTCATCGATCAAATTGACTCATCAAGACGCCGCGTATCCTTTCCGCTCTCATTTTCAAACGTCACTGACGGTACCACCCATAACAACTAACTATGGCGCATTCACATTCACTTACATTGCAACCAAAATATGGAACTCGCTCCCACAAATACCAAGAGCAATGTCATCTTTTCATATGTTCAAAAAATCATTGCGTATACATATAGAATCTACACGATTCATAACATGATTTCACTGTTTCTTATGACTGTGCATCACATTGTTATCTTATTTTCCTTTTCATACTTTTTGTTTCGATTTATGATCACATTTGTATCATATCTCATTGTTACTGTATAGCTAATCTTTTTTATCTATTCAGTTCGTTCATGTTTGTTTACCGAGAGTTTTCTTTTTGCTTTGTATAACGTTGTTCTATTTTATACTCACAATGTTGTTATTTTATTCATAAAGTGCCAACATAGGTCGCTAACACATTGTTTAATACCATGGGGTCCCTTCAACAGTTTTCTTTGAAAACTTTGGGACCCCTGCCTGCCTGTATAACATCCTTTGTATTAACAATTGTTCTATAAATAAAATGCATTTTTGACTTGACTTTTTTGACCATTTAAAGCAGCCTGAGAGTTTCTGGAGGTGTGAAATTTGTTGCACGCGCGTTGGATCATACGAAACACGTTTACAGCAAATGATCTTTAGAGCTCGACATTTCGCGAGGAATAAGTGCCGGCGTCAAAACTTATTTCGCGCGCACAAATTTTTGCGATCAGAAGTGGTATGCTATGCGTTAATCACCATGGGGTGAATTCATTACGGTACCAATTTTTGGCAATTTTTTTCTGATTACGAATTGCGAAAATGAAGTCGTCTCCAGACGACTGGGCCGGCGCAAGCTACGCACCTGCTCGATCAATCAATCGCTGCTTTTGTCGGGTCCAGCTCTCGTACGCAAGTACGGAGAGTGGCGTCGGCGATTCAGGGGCACCGCGCTCTTCCAGACATTTATAGCTTATCGGTAAACAATACAGCGGAGGGAAGAAATCAACCCCCCCCCCCCCCCCCCGTCTCCCAAAGAGTTCCGCCGTACTGATGGACCTTGAGCAAGTACACAGCCTCTGCATCGGGGAAAAAGAAGAAAAACAGCCTCGCATAACACCATTCGCGCACAATTAGTAATACTGATAAAAGCAAGCGATCTACAGACAATAACAAGCCTTTTGAACGCAGGAATTAATCTAGCCCTGACGAACAAAAAACGAACTTACTTCGGATCCCGTGCCATGATCTTGGCTGTTGAGCAGATTTGACGTAGTTCCACGTCCCACAGTCGCTTCCGTCTTTTTCGGCCACATTTGAAACTAAGGCAAACTCCAAGCGTCACCACTAATCGGGAAATTGGACCGTTAGCCGGCCGTGAACACAGGCATTCAAACGCACACGACCGGCAAAACGTGCGGAACATAGGCTGTTGATTCGATGAGATTGTATTCGTATCTTCAACACGTTTGAAATAAAACGATATGTAAACCCCATTATAAAACTCATAAAAGACACAGCAATAATAAATTATTGCGCACGTCAATATTGCCACAATATTATGAATAAGTCCTGAACACGTTGCAAAATAATAAATACGAAACTAAGCGTGCAATTGTTCAAAACGAATTCAGCAGATATGTAAACCTCTTGAAAGAGGGCGAAGGTCAGCCGGGCGACACTAGCCTAGTTTGTTGACGCTCTGTCCTGCTGAGCGTGTGGTCGTTAGTTCAAATCGCGGTAAGTTTAATTTCTTACATTTTTGAATTATTTTTTATTATTTTAAATATTTTTTCTTATTTTTTGTATCAGTTTTTATTATTTTAAATATTTTTTCTAAGCTTTTTGTATTACTTTTTCTTATTTTAAATATCTTTTTCTCACCTTTTAGTATTCGTTTTTATTATTTTTAATTTTTTTTCTCACCTTTTTGTGTTAGTGTTTATTATTTTAAATATTTTCTATATTTTTGCTGTCGTCGGCACCGTTCTTCAGGGTAACAATCACGCAGAAGGTGAAAACAAAAAGTGCGAGCAAACGTTTGAATTGATGCAATGCACAAACCCTAGCCCTCTTGTTTTGCCGGGATGATTCGCTCCCTCCGTGCTAATAGGTGGATCAGCGTAGTAAGCAAAGAGCGCAAGTCCTTTCAACGAAGAAATAAAAATAATGGGCACATTGAGAGCAAAATGGGACAATGTGTAAGTGGTAAAACTGCCACAGTGATGAAGCCGAAATTTGTCATGAAAGCGGTCATCTTCACCTACTATTGAAACAAAAATACCGCCATTTTAAGGCAGTAATATAGTTGAGCTCATAGCGCGCTACGTATTAAGCACATCTCTTAATTTTCCGACTTCCGGAAAGTAGTATTTAGGTTTGTTCTAGTAGATCAGTGCTATCCCCCGCTTGCCGCCTGGTCTTCCTTATACAGGTTGCGCTCCGCAGTTTTACTTTTTTATTAGGCCTAAACACGTTTTTATTCCTGAGATTCAAGTACAGCGCGGATAATTAAGCTAGATTTCAGAAATGGTATTGTTCGGCGTTGTAACATTTATTTTTCGTAGCGTCAAGGAATCACATTCACAAACCCGGCCGGCACGGCAGTGTGAACATCCACAACGCATTGGCGTTTCTCGCTTTTTTGAGTAAAGAAAAAAAAAACGTTTTACATTCGCGTTCCTCTGGTACGGTATGTCGTATAACATAAGCTATTAGAGAGACAGATATCGTTTTGCTATGTGAACATTTGAAATATTTCTGTTAGATGATCGTAACTACCACAGAAAACAGTCGATTCCTGCCTGAAATAGCATATTTTCACACTTGAACAAAATCACCAATAAATTTATCTCTCAGGAGAGTTATGTACCTCTCGTAGCATCATAAGCAATAAACACATCTCTTACTTTTCTAGTTTCTGGAAAGTAATGTTTATTATTGTTTTTGTAACTCAAAGTGCGTGCTCAATCGTGCCACGTGTTTTTTATTTTTTGTTTTCATTCGAGGCTCCGCTATACCGTTTTTATTTTTTATCAGAGCCAAACACGTGCGTATACCGCCGGACATTAAGTATAGTACATCAAATTAAACTAACTTCCTGAAAAAAAAAGTATCGTTCGGTGTTCTAAAATTTATTTTTCGTGGCGTAGGGGGTCAGATTCTCAAATCCTGGACTGGAAATTTTCCTCACTGCACTGTTTTTTCTCGCGTTTTCGCGATAAAACGCGTGAGCCTTGCCATGGTGGGATCAAATACGCCAGCGTCGGCAGTCATTTACGAATGATTGATCAACGAAACATTTCCACTCGCTATTCATGAATTGCCGCAGTTCGTTGGAATCTTAATGAATTGACTGCATAGCGAAAAAGGCAAAAAAATAAAACGATGCCCGTCAGTAAACGGAACTTCCCGGGGCTCGCCGGCCTGCGAACAGCAAAGCGCCGATGCCGGCCAGTCACTGAAGTTCCATGTAAATACTGGCCATCAAAGACAGCAAAATACCGATGACCGCCAGTTACTGAACTTCCATGTAAATACTGGCCATCAAAGACAGCAAAATACCGATGCCGGCCAGTTACTGGAACCTCCATGGAAAGACTATAGTCGGTTACAAGTTAAGAAGGTAGGAGAAGCTCCTCCTACAAGAGTGATGCGCCGGTTTAAAATCCTTCCGCAGTCGAAAGAAGAGTTCACTGGAAACGCTCCTTGTTCCGCTTCAATGGATAGATAATGGCCACAGAGTGGTGCCAACTTGTCTTCGACCCCGACTTTTTAAGAAAGCGACCTTTGTATTCATCGAAGGGGGAAGCTAATCCCCGAAAGTCGTCTTTGTTTCCAACGGAGGGGGGAGACTCTAATCTCCTTCTCGTTGCTTCCACAATGCTAAGTCGAAAGATAAAGCAAATATGTACAAAAAGGCAAGACCCTCCTCGCGCGTTGGCCGCAACGTCACGGAAACGATGGGACGCTATTGGATGCGGAAGGTGGCGGAGGGATATATGATTCCCTTTGAGGGGCATTTGCCGCTACCTTCTTGACTTGTAACCTACTATAGCCAGCAAAGACAGCAAAACCCCGATGCCGGCCAGTCACTGTAACTTCTACGGCTGAACTGGCCAGTGAGCAAGACGAAACCCCGACGCCGGCCGGGGCCGGCAGCTTACCGGCGCCCATGGCCAGGCGCCGCCATCCTGTTACCATGGGCCGGCCGGTGCAGTCCCGATACCGGCCGACGCAGTGTGCTACCTGCATCTACATGTTGACTGGCACCATATAGTGCCATATACAGGAGTATCAGGCATCCTATACTGTTCTATATGACAGCCCCTGGCACGATATATGACTTTATCTGGCAATATATTTCGTCATATATGGTGCCACCTTACCATATCTGCCCTGATTTCAGCCCTTGTATGGCAATATATGACCTTATACGTCTACTTATATGCCCATATACGGCCCTATATAAAATATATCTGGGTCATATATGACATTTCTGTAAGGGTTGCTCTACTGTCATACTATTTTGTTGTTTTTCGGGTTGCCCACCTACCGTTCTCGATATAGACGCATACTCAGGTTAGAATAAAAAGTGAAAGCCGTTTACAACTCCCTGTAACACCGAATTGGAGCGCAGCTCTTGAGGAGGAGGAGGGAAGGGTACTCAGGGGAGGGTATACCCCTCCTCCTCCTCCTCCCCCTCCCCTCATTCTTCAATCTCCTCATGGGGGGGTCACGTGACCTCGGGGGGAGGGGGTCACGTGGCCTCGGGGGTCACCTGACCTTGAGGCGTCACGTGATCTGGGGGGGTCGCGTGACCCCCTCCCCCCGAGGTCACGTGACCCCGGGAGAGGGCTCGCGCGGTGCATTATGGGACATTTCCCATAATGCACCTCCGGGGGAGGGGGGTCATGTGACCTCGGGGGTCACGTGACCCCCTCCCCCCCCCCCGAGGTCACGTTACCCCGGGGGGGGCTCGCGCGGTGCATTATGGGACATTTCCCATAATGCCCCGCGCGGTTACGCCGACGCCGACGGCGACGGCGACGCCGGAGCCGCTCAAGCCGGAAACGGGCGCCTAAGAGCTGCGCTCTAAAACAAGGCCGTTTAAGCAGTGTTGTACACATTACTCCTCAAAAATAACGAGAGACCGTTACTCGTTACTTCCCCTTAAAAGTAACTAAATACGTTACTCGTTACATAAAATATTAACTGGGCTGAAGTAACTCGTTACTTTTAACGCATTACGTACATGTCTGGTCGTGGGTTTAGTTTCCGGTCGAGGGAGTTGACGTTGACGTACGAGCCGTCAGTCAGTGGGAGAATGATGAGTCACCGGTATCGCGTGCATAGCACGTGGGCACAGATTCTGAGGTGTCGCTCGGGAAGGCACAGTAGGGCAGCAAGCAGCACACGCGTGATGGCGGATGGAAACACCTGCATAGTGAAAACGAGTAGTTGAATTGAACGTGTCGCAGCACAGCCACCGAGCCTACCCCACGTGTCGGCATTTTACTTACATTTTAAATATTACAGAACACGTCTAGAATACATGTCTACATTTTAATTATAGTCCGCGTCTTTTTTGTATTTTTCATTGTAAAATTGCATTCACGTGGCTGAATATGAAGACAACTCGCCGTCCACCGCCAGGGTTATTTTTCTATATAAAACAACTCAAGCGCACCGAAAGCACACGCTCACTATCACACTTCAGCCAAGAGCCAACGAAGAGACCAACCGACTGAAAACCATGACGACTCTGGTGAGAGGAACCATTTTTGTATATGCTGCTTTCTAACTTATATACGGAGTTTTAAATTATTTTATTTATTGATGGAAATCATTTTTTTCTAATTTTGAACGACACGTTTTCACATACATTTTTATGTACTGAAGTATCAGGATTTTGAAAGATATGGAATTACGACGCTGAGATGCCACTTTAGTTTATCATTTACATTTTAATTGAAAAGGTTCTAGATACACCCTTTGGCGAAGAATGATCCTAAAATCGGCGTTACGTATATACGTATATAAGGGTAATTAAACTATGAACGGTTTTATCTTACATACTTACTTAGGATGAGTTGAGATATTCTTATAGAAGCATTTCATCTAAAAAATTGCTATTTGTTTGTTTATGGCAATAATGAACCATGTATAATTTTGTTTTGGACATGATGGGAGACCGCTCGAATATACCTAACAAAACATAATCTGCTTTAACAAGCAGCATAAAAAAACAGAATAAGATCAATCACAATCCTTTCGTTTTTCGTGAGTGGACGACGGCACAGCATCTTTACACAATAAATAAATGTTGAGTATCTTTTTTTTTAAGTTGATGGTAAACAAGATACGTTTCTTATCAGATATAGGTAGGATTCAGGTTTTCTGAGTTTATGTTTCGTGAAATTAGGAGCTTGTTTTTCGGAGTTTATTTCACGCTAAAAAGACTGGGCTTATCGAAGTTTATTTTTGTTACTTTCTCTATTCTCTGACATTGGGAGATTAATTTTACTTAGTTGCCATTTTTTCAAAATTTAAAAAAAGATTAGAAGTCCGGATATTAACGTTCATCCGAACTCTCCTTCGTTCATCAGAACTCACCTTTATCGAATGCTATTTGATCAGCTGTATTTGGCATTGGTGCATTTCTATTGGCAATGCTAACTATCCCACGACAGATATTGCAAAGAAGTGTTGCTTCAATAACAGTTGATACTTTGAAATATCTAAACTCCTGGACGTAATCCCGGGGAAGTATGATGCTTCAGTTGAACTCTCCCTCCATTGAAATATGCGGGTTCGTAGCTATTGCTGTTCAAGAAAAAAAAAACAGTACCCCTGGTTCCTGGCTTTGATCGTTACCAAGACAACGAACCTTGACGAGCTAAAAGGTAAACCCATTTTTGAAAGTGGTCCAAGACTATAAAGGAAATTAACACGCCCTCTCAGGACCAGTGACCTTGTGATTTTATAAAATGTATTTGTGAAATACCGCCTCTTTCATTTTTATATGTCGATCGTGACTTCGAATTTCGGCGTTTTTCTTGACGGCAATCTTACGGCGAGCGTTTTTCGAATTTTTTCGGATTGATCTGATAACACGGAACCCTAGCTAAAGAAAAACACATGAAAAATTTACTCTTAAATATTGTCGCGCGTCGACCATCTCATCAGAGAGTTCAAAACCTAAAAGGGAAAAGGTCCCAAAAAACATACGGTATGAAGTGGGATCTGCTGGGCCGTGTGCTCGCCGACCTTTTAAAGTGTATTGCTGACCATTCGCTAAAGTGTGCGTTGGTGATTATGACTGTTGCACGCGTTCCTCAAAAACGGGAATAAAATCACTTTCCTCGTTCCGTCTCAATCGTGGAACGGGTTCCCGTCACAAGTTCCAGGGGTTCGCAAGGAACACGCTGCCGTCCCAATCGTAAAATTGGAACGTGTTGTTAAATTATTGGTACATTTGCTTATTTTAATGAAATATTCTGCTGGATAATCCATAGATAAAATAAATGAATCAAGTGAAAATATTCACATAGAGCTACGTGTCGAGTCGCGACTGTTACATTTGTTCCCGTTTTTGGTTTTTGATGATTCTCAGAAACTTCCCCATCTCTTGAAATCGGAGGTTGAATTGGAGGATAATAAAAGGTCTAAAGTATTAAATAAATTAGGGTAAATTTGGAGTTAAATATATAAATAAATTAGAAACTCTGTTCTTCCTGCCGTTTTCTCGAAAACGTCACGAGTTTTCGTTCCAGTTCCACCGATGCAAGATGGAACTGCGGCGTTCATCCTAAGAGGAACGCGTTCTGGGAACACGGTTCCGTAGAACACTGGTGCATATTTAGATACACAATTAAATAGCGCAAAAAAATCGAGACCAGAAAGTAGAGAGTGCAGGTGTCCCTTGTGTCTATTCTATTGTCTTTGTTCGTTTCGCGCTATTTAATTTGTACCTCATTGTTAATTATGCCTGTCTCTAATGGTGAATATTGTTACGGAGTAAAGGCTGTTTCACATGCTGCGATTCTCGATCGAAATCGGTGCGCTTTGAAGTAAATGTTCTTCTAGTTGCGGCTTTCATCCGCGATAGCTGCGTATTAGTAAACAAATTTAGACGCCTAAAAGCTTTTGGTTTAATGTTTAATTATTAGACATTTCTAGTTACATGTTGTTTTTGTAAAACATTTGTGTTTCTCACAACTTTTTGTTGTGTTTTAGGCAATCTGAAACGCATCGGGTTCATGTCCGCTGCAACTAGAAGAGCCGGCCGCGCCGACAGAAATCGCGCGGTTGTTGGAGCATGTGAAACCAAACGTTGCCCTCGCACTCGCTGCGTCGGCTGTAGCGCCGATTGTTTTTGCCACAGTCGCTGCATGTGAAACAGGGTTAAGGCGAAGAGGCGATAAATAATGAACTGAAAAGAAAGGTTTAATTGGCATACTTGTGCCAAACAATATAAATAACGAGCGTCGAAACAGCAGAAAAACGGGCGGCGATTTTTCGGCGTAACAGGAAGGTAGACCGAGACTGACTCTCCAAGGTCACGGGTAGCTCCTTATCTAGCGTGCTTTGGCATCGCGAAAATTCGGCCCAGAAGGTTCGAGCACCGGGCGTTCGGGTTTAGAATGTACAGGCACTTCGAGAACAAGAAACGATGACGAAATGATAAAAGTTACGCCCCGAGAAAAAGAAACACGAGTCTTCAAGTATTCCGCGACCGAGTGCTGCTTGTTCGACCCTCCGCGCGGCAATATCCGCGGAACATTTTTTTTTAAATCACATAAGAAAACAAATAACGGCCACTCTATGCAAATATGTAGACTTGGATATCGGTTAAAAAACGTCGCATTGCAACTTGTTAAACTCATCTTTGAATTCGCCTGCAGCTTCGTCTGACTATCCTAATCGTGGCTGTTGCCGGCGTGCTCGGAGGCTCCAGAAGGGCGGCTAGGGCGGCCACTCCGGCCACACCGGCTACGCCGGCCACGCCGGCTACGAAGGCCACGCCGGCGACACCGGCCACGCCGGCTACGAAGGCCACGCCGGCTACGAAGGCCACGCCGGCGACGCCGGCCACGCCGGTTACGAAGGCCACGCCGGCTACGAAGGCCACGCCGGCGACACCCGCCATGCCGGCTACGAAGGCCACGCCGGCGACGGCGGCCACGCCGGTTACGAAGGCCACGCCGGCTACGAAGGCCACGCCGGCGACACCCGCCACGCCGGCTACGAAGGCCACGCCGGCGACGCCGGCCACGCCGGTTACGAAGGCCACGCCGGCTACGAAGGCCACGCCGGCGACACCCGCCACGCCGGCTATGAAGGCCACGCCGGCTACGAAGGCCACGCCGGCGACGCCGGCCACGCCGGTTACGAAGGCCACGCCGGCTACGAAGGCCACGCCGGCGACACCCGCCACGCCGGCTACGAAGGCCACGCCGGCGACGCCGGCCACGCCGGTTACGAAGGCCACGCCGGCTACGAAGGCCACGCCGGCGACACCCGTCACGCCGGCTACGAAGGCCACGCCGGCGACACCCGCCACGCCGGCTACGAAGGCCACGCCGGCTACGAAGGCCACGCCGGCCACGCCGGTCACGCCGGCCACGCCGGCTACGCCGGCTACGGCAGCTACACCGGCTACGGCGGCTACACCTGCTACGGCGGCAACACCAGCTAGGGCGGCTAGGGCGGCTAGGGCGGCTACGCCGGCTACGCCGGCTACGGCGGCTACAGCGGCCACGCCCTCCACGGCGGCTGCGGCGGCTGCGTAGCCGGCGGCTACGGCGGCTACGGGCTCGGATAAGGAAGCAGTCTGAGCCAAGGAGGACTGTAAAGCGGATACGGCGGGCTCGGATCCTACGCCGGATATGGAAGCTTCTACGGTTGAGATCCAGATGAAAACGCGGGAATAAATAACGTTTCCGTTTCTAACAATGCTTCTGATCTCATTTTACTCACCACTACACTTCTAGAGTTTACCGAAACGGCCATGTTACGGTTTCAACGAGCAGATTGCCTTATGAAACTTGCAAATTGGCCCTAGGCTTTGCACTCCCATAAATACGATGTAACTATTTTTTAGTTTTATAACCCCGTAAAAATATCCCTACACTTTTCCAGCTTTCGATAGCAACGTCACAGTGAGTGTTGATCCAACTCGGTGCCCTTTTTATGGACGCAACTTAACCCAAACCAGACGACTCGAGCGACGTCTATGGGATATCCATAGCGAGTTGTAAGATAACTTATATACGTCCGCAGACCCACATTTGCTTTAGGAGAGTGATTGAGAATGGCCGTTTACTCCAGTTGTTTGGTGCCACCTTTTGGCAAACCGGGAAGCTTGTTTTCGTAGGCTTCCTGAAAAACCTGAACGATCACGCATCTGTTTTTTTTTTATTTTTTAATAGACGAGGACACACTATTGTGAACGGTTAAAACACGATATTCGTGCCCTACCAGGACTTTATTATCACTGGCTGCTGATGCCCCCGTGTAAGCACGTCACGGAACGTGATCAAATTCAATCTGCTGCAACTACGCATAAAAAAAAAAAAACACAGGCCAACAAATTCTCTACGAAATTGTTCACCGTGTATGAAAGTAACCTCTAATGCGAAAATATGAAATATAAACTGTAGAAATCTATCTTTTTTTTAATTTCGATATCTAGGATTCTCGGAGCATCTATTACTTCCTGTAAGGAACTGATCGATCTAACGTTGTGTTTTAGGATCCAAAGCTAACATTGGGCACCATGAACGTAACAGCTTTTTTTTCCTAAAGCCTTGGATCACATACAAACTTCTTTGCAGTACATTGGTTTGTATCCCCTGTCATTTTACAATATAGATTGGTTTTGCCGGATTTACTCGAGCGATTGATGCGCTGTTTATTAACGAA
The DNA here is from genome assembly GCA_013358835.2 of Ixodes persulcatus. Taxonomy (NCBI): domain Eukaryota; kingdom Metazoa; phylum Arthropoda; class Arachnida; order Ixodida; family Ixodidae; genus Ixodes; species Ixodes persulcatus. The sequence goes on from JABSTQ010003083.1 coordinate 29,931, forward strand.
GCCTGCGCGTCCACTTTCTCGCGCATCACTCTGATTACCAATCGTAGGTAATAATAATAATATTTTATTTAAATCACACTCGATGGCGGCGACCAAGGGAAAAAGCTGCATACACAGCTTGACGAGCCCTTGACCGCCTACACACGCTCAGGCGAAAATGTTGCCTTCGCTGATAGAAATATTGATGATTATCGTATTCCCGGGATTTTCATTCGCTTCTTTTCTTATGTAAAATGCAATGATTGGTTATGTGTTGGTTATCTGTTATTGGTTACAACGTACTTTCCACCACACTTGTAGGTTCAACATTATATCTGCTAATTTGTGTGAGAAAATGTTTATAAAGACATTAACTTGTATGTGATAACTGTGCCGGGGGGTTCCGTTAAACGCCATTTTTAGCGTTTTACTACTACTAAGCCGCCCTTCTTCTCTTTTGAGGGGAGGCAGCACATGGCGAGAATATCTTTCCCAGAAAAACATATGCGTCTAAAAAAATGGTAGGTACATGTCGATATGTGAGCACCTTAGGAATTGCGCGTATTCTTCATACTAATGGTGTAACTTAAATTGAAATCAAGCGGAGGATGGCAGGTCGACAATTTAAACGTAACTGAGAAGTTTATGTGTAACTGCATATCTACAGGGTGTTCTCGAGCGCTATATGGGCGTTTAGCAAACTCGTATAAATAAGCCAGTAAAGAAAGTGCCATGGAACTTCCTGTAAAGCTATTTTTAAGTGACGTATAAATTATACAAAAAATTTCGTTAGTGTAGGTTTTTGGGTATTCTTCATACTAATAGTGTAACTTAAAATGAAATCAAGCGGAGGATGGCAGGTCGACAATTTAAACGTAACTGAGAAGTTTATGTGTAACTGCATATCTACAGGGTGTTCTCGAGCGCTATATGGGCGTTTAGCAAACTCGTATAAATAAGCCAGTAAAGAAAGTGCCATGGAACTTCCTGTAAAACTATTTTTAAGTGACGTATAAATTATACAAAAATTTCGTGAGTGTAGGTTTTTGGGAAAAGAAACGAAAAAAAGAAATACTTGTTCCTTTTAGTGCGCGGGAGGAAAACTGAAGCAAACCTTCGGGTTGACGTTGCTACTCACATGTCGTACGACATGGCACAAACTCAGGAATCGCAGAAGGGACTGTGTCTCAAGTGTGGCCGTGGCTTCGTTTCTCCGCGGTCACAGTATTTTTGTCGACGGTCAGGTATTCCTGAGGGGATAACTTATTCATTTTATAGTTGTGTGCGTTCAGTTTCATAGTCGGCACAATCCAGCATATTGTGTATTAAATCTTCCGGAGTGTTGCCGTTAGCAAAGTTTAGCAAATTAAGCCTTCCTATGAGGAACAAGTAGTTATTTGTTACGCAACGTTTAGGCGTATACGATGTCGAAGAGCCTGACGCCGACGGGTGAGACCTCGAGGTACGTGAAACATCAGGTGCGGGTCGATAGTGCGTAGCCGTGTCCGTTGATTGGTGGCGTCGTCCCACAGACGTTTGTATAAGGCCTTCCCCAGGATGTTCACTGTGGGTTTTATATTCGATATTGTATATGGGGCTTGTACTTCATTGATGGGGTTATTGGCATCTGGAGCTACAGCGTCGGCTTATTAATTTCCTGGGACGCCGCAATGACTTGGTATCCCCTGTAGGCATAGTGAATGACCGTTGCATATTGCGTCCCCGTGCAGTTTGAGGATGTCCAACAAGAGATGCCTGTTTGGGTTCTTCAGTCTTTGGAATTGGAGTGATTGAAGGGGTGATCTAGAGTTTGTGACTATTGTCCTGGAACGAGGGACAATTGCCGTATTGTATCTTAACGCTTCGCGAATAGCTACAAGCTCAGCAGCTGTCGAGGGCATCCTATCAGAACATTTATAACCAATTTTAAGTGAAAATGGGGAGATGAGAATACCAACAGAGGACTGGTTAAATGTTGTGGACGCGTCGGTGTATATATGACACGTAGAGCGGTGCTCATAATGTATGTAAGATAAGGACAGTTGCCGTAGGACGACAGCGGAGAGCATTGATTTCTTGGTAATTCCCGAAAAAGTACTGTAGATTTTGATGTGAGGTAGTGTCCATAGAGAAATGGAGAGTAACTTATGACATTGAAAAGATGCTGGCAGTACGTGCTTGTGATCAAGGTCACTCGGGCAATACGGCTGTAAAAGCATCCTTCGGAGATGTTCGCTAGACGGTTGGTCTTATGCCGTGCCAGATGTCGCATATGATTCCGGAGAGTCTCCTGGGTGCGAAGATATATTACAGAGAGACTGTGGGATTTTGCTATTTTATATGTAGTGGATGTGCATTTCATAACGCCAAGACATACTCTGAGTGTCTGCGCTTGAAGTAACTGGAGGTTTTTTCCTGTTAGTCGGACTGAGGCCATGTAACACAGGAAGGCAGTAACGAAGAATGCCAACAAACAAGCTGCTATAGAGGCAGAATTTGCACTTCTTGTGGCTACCCAGGTCGTGCCACTTATATACGCTTTAAACACGCGCCAGATTGAGCCGCCATTGCCGACCTTCTCTGGTCTTACCGACGTGCCGAGCCATTGAAACGGGCGTTGACGTTCCTCCACAAAGGCCTGTGCTAGGAAGAAGGCGACAGTAGCAAATAAAGTGGCAATGAACTGTCCTGCTGTGGCAATGATGATGTTAAGCGAACTTAATAAGAGGAAACAAAAACTGAAGGTCACTTATGGCAGCGCCCATCCAGAGCTGCCTGAAAGTGTCTATGAGCCGGCCTAAGTTAGTAAATGATGACAATCTGTTATGAAGGTGAGCCAACTGGGCGTTCCAAGTCAGGCCGCGATCGATAAAAATCCCCCAAAAATTGGGAGATGATATATAGGTAGTTGCAGTGCCGTTAATTTTAAATGGGTATCGGTCTTTTTTCATTCACGCAAAGGCAAGAGCGGCAGATTTTTAAGGTGACAGTTCAAGCTTACGCTTTGTTAGAAAGTCAGACACTGTAGAGAGTGCACAAAGCAGACGAGTCTGTATACACTTAAGGGAAATTGCGGATGTCCGTAGGAATATATCATCAGCATATAGAGTAATATGAGAAAAAATTTTGATACAACCTTAATTATACCAATGAGGGAAGTGTTAAATAGAACAGGACTCAAGACCTCACCTTGCGGCACTCCCTTCTTTATAAATTGTTGGTTCGTAACTCCTTCGTTTGTGTGCATGAAAATCGCTCTTTTATGTAGTTAATTAGCAATCTAGTGATATAGACGACCTTTTACGCCAATTGATCCAAGACCTTGAAAAACTGCTTAATGACTCACATTATCGAAGGCTCCCCTTACTTCAGGAAACGCGGCTGTGGTTAGTTTGCCACGAAGTTTGCGATCCTCAATGTGGCTAGTTAGATTCATAACATTATCAATGAAACTTCGGCCATGTCTGAAGCCGGTCACTGTATCTGGGTAAATTGAATTTGATTCTAGAAACCATTCCAACCGTGCGAGGATTATGCGCTCCATGCATTTTTTGATGCAGCTTGTCAGTGCCATAGGTATGTTGAAACGAGGAATATAGCACCCAACATATTTTATGCATAATATTTACAAAAGAAAGGAAACTGTACTGGACATCGATCGATGTAGCTGCCCGACCGCTCGGTCACCGAATCTCGAAGCTCGTGGTGTCTCGTTTTGTCTGCTCGCGGCGACAGGCTTCTTTTTTAGCGTCTCAGAAGCACCACTAATACGGCTGCTACAGATGTCCCTCCTTGGACAAGTGGCCTGGGCCATTTGCGCTGTAAGTGTGTAGGGGGCTGGAGCGCCAATGAGGAGTTCGTACTGGCGGGTCTGGGAGGTTTTGCGAAGCAAGGGGAATTTGTCTTCCACTTGTACACACCAGAGCGCTGGATCCTCAGCCCAGAACTTCGGTAGAGTGAGGACCGCGGAAGCTGCGATTCCCAGGGCGGCGCTTGCTTGGGAGGGACTTGCCGGGTGGGCAGACTCACCAGACTCCGTAGACATGGCAGGATCACGTTCGGGTCACCAATTATGTTGAAACGAGGTATACAGCACCCAACATATCTTATGTATAATATTTACAAAAGGAAGAAAACTGTACTCGACATCGCTCGATGTAGCCGCCGGGCCTTCGGTCGCCGAATCTCGAAGCACGTAGTGTCTTGTTTTGTCTGCTCGCGCCGACTGGCTTCTTTTTTGTCGTCTCGGAAGCACCACTAGCTCGGCTGCTAAATGTCTATAGGACTTAATGTTCAAGAGTAATTTGCCAATTTTGAGTATGGGCGCAACGCAGGTCGTTTTGCAATCCTGTGGCACAGTGGCAGTGATCCAAGAATCGTTGAATATTTCTAGAAGATGCTGGCGTTCCTCGTGCCCGAGGAGGGCAAGCCTGCCATTCGTGATTTTATCTGGCCCAGGCGATGACAAGTGTTCAAGGGACGTCAGAACTTGATCGAGTTCCTGAAGGGGGGGGGGGGGGGGGTAAAAATGTCATCTATCTCACAAAAATATGTATAAGTTGCATTTAGAGGTTTTGCTGTTAGTTGAATTACACTGTTCATAGAGGGCATATCTACTATTGAAGCACAATCGTCTTGTGCAATTTCAACGACCGACCTTCTCAAGATGATTGAGAGTGCATTGAATGGTGTTCTGTGTTGAGGTGAAGACCGCAAGCCCCGCGAGATATGCCCTATTTGTGTGAAAGGAGCACGAGGATCAAATGAAGTGCATAAGCTTCTCCACTTCTTCCGAAACAGCTTGTTCATGTGAGGACGGATATGTTTTTGAGTTCGCCTTTCTATACGGACATCCTCAAGTAGCTGAGTGCGCCTTGATCGTCGTTCTGCACGCCGCCGGATTGCACGGAGACACTCACACTCCCCATCTACTACTGTGTGCAAGGAAGGAAAATAAACGGATTTCTTCGACTTTGTTACTGACTGCTCAATGAATGCAATGAACTCATTATATGTATATGAGGAGGAAGAGGAAACTTGATTGGTCTTCCGGGATCAGGTATTGGGGATGTTGGAGGCCCAGAGGACCGCCGCGACCGCCAAGGCCCGGGAGGTGGTCAGGACTTGGCCTGACTCCTCCGGGTCGCGCAATATCTGCTCCCAGAGGTGAGGGGAGGGAACAGGGGGGTTCGGGTCTGCAGGGCATTCGCAAAGGAAATGGTAGAGAGTGTCGAGTGCTGCGCATGCAGGACAGGCGGGGGTGGTAGAGGTGTGGCTGAGTGTGTATTAGTTGTGTTCGGTGGGGGAAAGTGTGTGTTTGTAGGAGGCACAGCATGTGTGCTCGCTCCTGGGAAAGGTGTGGGTGCAGGGGTGGGTATTGGCGGCGGAGGAAGCGGTAGTGCAAGGTAATATTACTGTATTGCAGGAGGGAGGTAGGCTTGCCTGCAGGGGCATCGCGTGTAGGCGTAGTTGAAATGGCGGCTGGGTCGATAAGTTCGTGAGCACGATCGTGCACCATCTCATTAGTGCCTAAGCCTGTGTGGGCTGTTGTCCACAGCAAAGTCACGGTGTCGGATGGAGGGTTGTTGGTGAGAACTTGGAAGGCCATGGAGTTGATATTGCCGCGAATAAAGTGGCGGATGGCCTGCTGAGTCAGATAGGACGACTTGGGGGGTGGGGTTCTGGGCGAGCGCAAGGGCAATGGCCGCTTCCTCCGCCGTGGTTGTGTTTGTAGTGAGGAGGGTGGCCGCCGTGACGTTTGTTGGTGGGTGTTGGCCCAGAACAGTTACACAGTGTGCAGGTTTGTGAGGGTAGGGTGTGGCATCACTGTATAGTGTGCATGGTGATGGTGGGTATAGTTTGGTGTGGGTGTTGGCTCGTGCTAGTCGTCAGTCTGCATGGAAAGTTGGGTGCATGTGGCGAGGGATGGGGTGGACTCGGATGCGGTTACGGATGTGCGGTGGAATGGAGAGTGGGGGGATTGGGATGGTGGGAGAGTATGTTTATAGAGTTAAGAATGCAGTGCCCTGTGGGGGAGGTTGAGAGGCGAGTGATTTGGGACATGTGGGGGGCGTCTAGGTGTTCGCGTATTCTGTTGTTTATGCCGAGGTCGAGCAGGCAGTGCGTTGGGGCATGAGGGGGGAACAACAGTGCATGTCCATATGTCTTCCTGAGGAGCACATCAAGGGAGTTGAGTTGGGTGGGTGTAATATGTATCTGAGGCCTGCAACTTCAATTCTAAGTTGTCTCTAAAGCTTGTTCAGTCAGTGTACCAAATTAAGTCTCGGTTGACTTTGGGTGTAAAACCTGGTATTGTTATTTAAGAAGGTGTATGGTCGCTACCAAAGGGCTCAATGCCTGTAAACCAGTGCGATCAAGATATTAGTTCACGTGACAATAACGAGACATCTAGACAGCTGCTGTATGGTGTGCCACGAATAAATGTCGGTGTACCATCATTTAGTACGTAAAGATCGGGATAATTCATTAAATCTCGAATTTATCTTCTACGGCGTGTTGTTCTTGCGCTACCCCAAGTTGAATTATGTGCATTAAAGTAGCCCGTAACTAATAATGGCGGAGGACATTGTCTAAGTATTGAATTCAATCTGTCGAAACCGAAGGAACGTGATGGAGCAATATATGCAGCAATAACAGTGAATGTAAGGTTTCCCTTGCTTACAATTACGCTGACATACTCATTATTTGCGTGTGATTAAATTGTATTTGCGACATATATTCGGTCTTTTCGAATAGCAAAAAAAAAAAAGAAAAAACCCGGCTGGTTGCGAAATCGCGACTTGATTGCAATATCTCATATCCCGAGAGTCGAAAATCTGACACAACTCGAGATTCCCAAATCGCAAGACTTGGAAATTTATAAATAAAAATGAACTGTTTGAGGTCAAAAAGACGTGAACGTAGTCCCCTCGCATTTCACGGGAAAACGGTAGCTCCTTTTGAGTTCCCTTCAGAAGAGGGGGCTCTAGCCACTAGATTGGCACGTGCTTCTCATCATCGATACAATTGCGTGCTCAAAGACTATGACTCCCTTGATGCTATTCTTAAAGGTGCACGATGGTAATTGGGAAAATAAATTTCGAAAGATAGAAAAGACAAGACATATTATGTCGCTGATCGTCATGAAACCGAAGGCAGGGAATGGTGGCTCCTGAACGGGGGCTGTACGTCTGACTGCGCTACTGTATGTGCGCGAGCCGGACCTCAACTAAGGTGTCAGGGAAGCGCTTCAGATCTGTGTTGCTTGTTGTGGCTTATTGGCAGGCACGTTCTGTGTTGCCGTCTGTTCATTCGATGAAGCGGGCTTCATCTTGTTTTTTTTTTGTTCTTCTGCACCACTTGTTTCTGAAAACGGGGGGGGGGGGGGGTGCGTTTGATGTTTCTTTCAATAAGGCCGATGCGTTTGATGTTTCTTGCACTAATGGTGGAAAAGACGCTAAAGAGGGAGGGTCATCTGTACGTGGAGGGCTTTGTCGTGGTCGTCGTTCGAAGGTGTTGGTCTTAAGGAGCAGTAGTCCTCGTTCAAAGGTCTTTGTTTTTTAAGGAGCACTAATACGTAGTTTGCAGTTTAAATAGTCTGCTGAATGAATTCCACTGCGGTTAGCGCACTTCATAGGCACCCCCCCCCCCTTTCAATCTTTGGTGAGGTGTGGTTCTCCACAGGTTTTGCACTTAGTCCCCTTCTTTGCAATACTTCGCAATATGACTGAGTGCTTGACAATTGTATCACCTGGGTGGTGCGTCAATGGACTCAGTGATTTCATGCCGAGTGAGCCCAATGTTCACTTTTTATGGACGTTCTGTTAGGACGGAATGTGACAAACACACGGTCGGATGGTGTTGCTTCGTCACAAGGCTTTCCTCCATGGCGATAGTGGCGGCGAGCCGCGGCGATACCCTCTGGTTGCTGGAACTCGGCCGATTGAGCGTCTGTGTACAACACAGGTACTTCCTTGGTTAGTCCAAAGTTCTAAATGTAGGTAGTAGGAATAATGACTTGCACTGGGAGGCCGTTAAGAGTTTGTACTTGCACGAGTTCGTTAGCAGAAGAGACTTCTGCAACTTCCACTTGAAGACCACCCCTGGTAGTAAATTGGGGGCAAATAATAAAGCCGCCTGCTGCCATGTTGACATCAGTGCTGAACATCAGCGGGTTTAGTTGTTGGACGCGTTCTGTCTCATTTGTAGGCGTCAGGAGTACCGGAATTCTCGTTGTCCTTTGTCTGCGATGGCGTACGAGGATGAATTCTTCAAGAGCTCCTTCTGTTGATTCTTGATCCATTGTGATAAGTTCTGTCACCTGTTGTTTGACAGGTGTTATCAACAATTTATTGGAGTCGCCGTCAATGTCATTAGGTCGTTTTCCCAGGCTGGTGTGTCCTGACTGATTATATTGGTTGTTGTGGTAGTTTTGGTTCATGTCAGCCAGTGTCTGTTAAGAGCACTTAGGATCTGAGTACTGGGCAAAGAGCTCATGTTATACGAAGTAGTTGCCGCTGGCGCTTGGCTGCCAATGCTTCCGTGGATGGAATGAACGAGCGCAGCAGTAGGTTTAGCCGGTCCTGTTCTGGTGCTCTTCTTTGGTTTCTTGAATATCTTCTTTCGGAGAGCTCCAAGGGCCCTTCCGTGTGTCGGCTAATTGTCTTTAGCGTCTTGGCAGTCGGCAATAATAAAGGCGGCTGCAACGGGGTTCCAGGACCCCTTCGAGTTTTTGCAATAATTTGACCTTGGGCAGGAGCTCGTGATCGCACGCCTTGTTTCCTCGATAGCTCGTCGTCTTTTTTTAGGTGGATTGGCAGTATTGTTTTCCTTCTTTTTCTTAAAAAAACTAGATGTCAATACAATGGGTACGAACATAGCCTACCTCTCGCAAGGGGAAGCAGCCTGTCCCCTATCATGGAGATGATTCACAGGCTGTTTCTCCCATGCAAGATGGGTCGACTGTGGCTGCACCTGTCCGTGCTGCGCGGTCTCCTTCCAAGGAGAGGGGACCACGGTCCCGACCAAAAGTTTTGGAGAGACCGTGCTCATCCAAGGAGCGGCACAATTCTTGTTTTACTACTCCAGCACCTGTAGTGATGTAGATTTTATGTTTGCGTGTGACCAACGTATATAACGGCGGGGACAAAGAAGAAGAAGAACAATAAAGCCAGTGAATGGGAATGGCTGTCCCATATTTATTCTGCCCGCCGCGGTAGCACTCAGTTTATTCAGCACACTTGCAACGCTACATTGGCGACGAGGATCTGTTAGGCAGTCTTCAGCTACTGTTCTGGCAAGTGTCCACCCTCCACGACATCGCAGCGCGCCGCCACTACACCACAAGGCGCTAGCTTCACAGCCAAGCCTACTGTTCTCCACTAACGATGACCCTGATTCTAACCTTACTGCCCCCTTATGACTTGGATGCCACTGACGCAACTAATATCGGCTCCGAATGGAGAAAGTGGATAACTCGCTTCGAAAACTTCGTCATCCATTTTGATGTGAAGAATGAGCACGCAAGCGTTCTCTTCTGCTCCACTATGCGGGGGAACGTGGCCATGAGCTCTCCGAGACCCTTCCTGACCAGCAGAGTGGTCCCACATCAAGTACGACGCCAGATGCTGATACACCTTCAGTAACGGCCAGAAACCCATACCAACACCTGAAAGACAAACTTGACGCATACTTCAATCCTCACATGAACACCACATTTGAGGTATTTCAGTTTCGTCAGGCAAAGCAACTCGAGGGCGAATCTGTCGGCCAATTCTCGATCCGTCTTCGATTGCTTGCTCGCAATTGCGGTTTCGCGAACGCCACCGAGGAAATCAAGAAGAAGATCATATTTGCAATGACATATTCACGCCTAGTAGCCCTAAGGCAAGACCTTAACCTCACATCACTTTGAATCAGGCTTGACTCCTTGAGAATGTCAACCAAGCAACGACCGCCATGGAAAAATGGTCAACAAACACGACGGTTCAAGCAAACTCTGGAAATCCTCGCTACTGCCCGCCAGGCACATCCAGAGATGCCCAACCTCGCTACTTCTCTCCCCACGTGAAATCTGGAGGAAGCGCACAATGACACACCCGCGTTTCGCCTCCCCAGTGCTTCCACTGTGGTGCTCACTGGCCCCACGAGGGAGGACAAGCAAACTGCCCCGCCAAAATCTGCTTCTTGCAAACCATGTGGCAGAAAAGGACACTACTGCAAAGTGTGCCAATCAGCACACAAGCCTATCTTCCAGATGTCCCATGATTCTGACGCCGACGAGAGAGTTATGCTGTTGGAACTATATCACAAATATCTCACCAAAAGCTCTCAGAGGCTCATCTGCAGGTTAACAACACCCCTGTAACATTCCTCATTGACACAGGTTGCTTCAGTATCGGTCATTGGAACCTCTACCCTTAACAAGCTTGGAGCACTCACGAAACTCCAACAAGCAGGCACGCGTATTTACGCGTATCGATCGGATGCTCCACTACCAATCATAGGAAAGCTCAATGTCACGCTGACGTTCAGGGACAGCGACACACCAGAAGACTTATTCATAATATAGGAAACCGTGAAGTCACTGCTGAGCTTCGCTGCTGCGAATAGACTAGGCGTCATCAAAATTACTTACGCCATTCAAGGACCCTCACAACAAAAATGCACGATTTAATGGAGAAGTGCTCTAAGCTTGCTCTTGACCCCACTCGCTGCTTTTCCTGAGTTGTGTGCGGGGGTGTAGGCAAACTAAAAAGCCACCAGGTACACATCCACATTGACAAAGCCATTGCCCCGGTTGCTCAGCCCCATCGCAGACCCCATTTGCAGTCCGAAGCAGGGTAGAAGAAAAGATTAAACCAGCTCTTGGCCCCTGAATCATCAAAGAAGCAACCGGACCTACTCCATGGGAATCTCCAGCGTAATTGTGCCAGAGTCGCACAATCCAGAAGGCATTCGTTTATGCACGACATGAAATTGCGAATAGGGCCATTCTTCGCAAGTGGCACGTCTGCCCTACCATCGACGACGTGATCACAGCGCTGAACGGATCAACAGTTTTCACCAAACTTGATCTAAAAGATGGGTACCACCAACTACAACTTGATAATGAATCAAGAACAATCACAACATTTGCAACACACAACAAACTGTACGTTATAAACGACTTATGTTTGGAATTAATGGAGCTGCCGAGGTGTTCCAGGGAACCATCCGTCAAGTACTCAACGGCATATCTCACGTCCTCAACATCAGTGATGATATACTCGTGTTTGGCAAGACAAATAGATGAGCATGATCAGGCTCTCAGGCAACTCTTGAAAGGTTGACAAAGAAGACCTCACATTTAATAATAAAAAAAAAAATGTCTCTTCGTACAAAAGAACTCTGTTTTTTCGGTCACATCTTCTCTGCTTCTAGAATCAGAACAGAACCCGGAAGATTACAGCCATAAAAAAAATGCCAGCCCTGCCAACTCTCATTAAGTTCGAAGTCTGCTTGACACAGTAAATTACAGCGGACGCTTCCCAGCTAACCTTGCTGACATTAAATACACTCTTCGGCTTCTCACAAAAAGCAACCAAGTGGGTATGGGGACCAGAAAAAGCAAGCTGCTTTATAATAATAATAATAATAATGTTTATTTTTTTTAGTGCCACAAACAGCTTTAATGCCTTTTGTGTGGTGCACGTCATTTCGTGTTTACAGACAACACTGTTTTAAAACACAAGCATGCACAAAATTACACATACATTTGTCAGGACAATACAAGTTTGCAGAGCCATACAAGCTACTCTAACTCTTGTGCATAAAATACACTTTTTCAAGGTCGACTTGAAATAACAAAATCAAGAGAAAAATATCAAAGCAATCAATCGTATATATATATAGGCAGACTGCATCCGACACAATGGCGATGTCACAAATCTAGTAGGATAAAAGTGTTAAAAATAGCGACTAGCTCTGAATGGCACATGAGAGTCTATATTCATAAGTAATTTTCAGTTTGAACAGTACCATGCACTACCGTATGAAGAAAACGAGTGTCTTGGATACGCTGAAAGAAAAAGCTGTCCGAGATCCCCAACCTTTTCTTTTTGATGGTGCAAAAGAAAATAATTATCACGGTCGTCGCGTCGCCTGCTGGCCTTGGTGCCCCTAGCACAGAAGGAAGGAAAAAAACAACAACGGGATTGCCGCGTATGCTAGTGGGCTTGACCACCACACTAAAGCACTGGTACTCAGGTTTGAACGTGAATTTATACCAGTTGTCTGAGGGACAGAGCATTTTCGTTATATCTTTACGCCAACAACTTTCTTACTCGCACAAACCACAAAACCCTTGGTGTCCATCCTCACAACACCACGGGCGTGTCCGTCTGCAGGAACTGAACGCCTCGTGTTGAGAATTCAACACCAATTGCATTCAGAGTGGAAGCACACGTGTAGAATCGACAACCCCTCGGATTACCTGTCTCGCAACACCTTACCGAGCTCTCCTGCTGACGCCCCGCCTGGCTTATAGCACTAATGCATATTCAAATTCATTGCCCACCACATTATTCCCAAAGCCATGACTCGTGCAGAAGTAGCTGCAGCCACTCTAAACGACTCTCATATAC
>JABSTQ010003084.1:0-19870 GCA_013358835.2 Ixodes persulcatus
TTTTCGTTCCAACCTGGTGCTATGAGCAAGATTCAATTCTCGCGCTCGCGAAGCGTCACGTGTTCGAGGATATACATTACAGTTTTGCCGAGGCCAGACGAACAAGCCGGGCCCGCAATTGATTCCCGCGCGACCGCGAAACTTCACGTGTTGAGGATCTATTACACATCCAGTCCACGCGAGACAAACAAGCAGAAAAACAAGCTGGGAAGCTAACAACGCCCTGGTTACTTGTTCCAGTATTCGGCCCGTAAAAATGGACGAGTTCACGAGTATGAAAGACAATCTCGCTGGTAAGTTTGGGTTTAAAGTAAACTTCAGCGGTGAAGTTTTTAACTCGAAGGAAGTCTACGGCATCATCTGCAAAAAGCCGTTTTCATACAGTGGAAGCGTAAGTTCGCTTCAGTACCACCTACGAGCGAAGCACCCATGTACGCCGCTGCAGCAAGGACCATCCGCCAAAGCGCAGACAACTATAGTCGCCTTCTCATCGAGGCCCATTTCTCTGAAAAAGAAGAAAGCATCGCCCAAGCCCTGACTTCTTGTCTTCCTGTCGGAGAATGTAGACAAACTTCTTCGGAGCTGGAGCAAAAATATGTCTTTGAATCGTTGAACTATATGCATCCTCAATTCTAAATGTCCTTTGCGCAGTGTAACAGGGAGTAAAATAAGTCTTCAAGGGCAAGACGAGTTGCTGCATTCTTTTTCATATATTATTTATAAAATTCAACGCAACCGATTAATCGATTAATTAATCGATTAAAGGGTGGCGATTAATCGGGTTAAAATTTTTAATCGACGCCCAGCCCTAGTTGGGACTAGCGAATATCAGAAACAAAACTACAAACGTCCTAGCAAAATAAACGAGCAATATACACCTATCGTGTTATATTTATTCCTAGTATGTTCTCTCGGCGCGATTAAGATATTTTAGCCGATACCCAATTTTTTCTTGCATACTCTAAAAAAGTTTGAGAGTTCGCTTTCCTGCGGAACATGATCACAAATAATCGCGATAATAAATATAAGAATACCGCATTTACTCGAGTATAACCAGCACTATTTATGAAGAAAACCTGAGGGTTCGCTTTTCAGCGGAGCACGCGGATTGCCAATCACCACGATCAACAGCATGATACCAGCCGTTTACAGGAAAGGGATAACGTCTTCGCGCAAAGATACCATCTGTAAAGGTAGCATTTGTATGGAGAGTCATGTTCGTGATCTAGTTATTCGCTATGTTATTTATGCGCAACGCGATGATTGGCTGTATATGTGCTTTGCGGAAAAGTAGACACTAGGGCTTTGTTCATAAATAGTGCGGGTTATACTGGAGTAAATACGGTGTCAACGAATAACGTAGCTTATAATATAATTAGATATTATAAAATTCGATATGCGGAAAGACAGTGAGAAAGTGAAGCCTTATGCTCATTGTCTCCGCACAAATCGCATTTTTTTTTTTTTATCTAATCGTATTCTAACTACGTCATTCGCCGAGATTCTGGTGTTTCTCACCGTGGTTCGTTGTGTCGCGTTCTACAAAAAAGTCGCCGCAGTCTTCTTTTCTTGGAGTGTAGATGTTTATCTTCTTTAAAAAAATATGGCAGTCAATTAATCAAATTAATAATGCTACCAAATGGCAATATGAGTATTATATAATTGAAAGCAAACGAATATTTGATGAATCGAAAACTCAGTTTGTATTAATCTGCTTACGAAAGGCTCGTGCGACAGGCATAGCGTAGCGCGTGGCACATGTTGGACTGCCGATTTTAAAATGGGACTTCGCTAAATGTCGTTTAGCATTCTCTTGTGTCTAATTACAGGTGCATTAGAGACTGAAAACCTAAACGAGCAGACAATTGCAGACAACAACGCGGCGATTTATGCAGGCCAAACAAGGTAATTGGCGGCATGTTAAAGAACTGTTTCTAGCATTTGAGTTGTGCTACGCAGTTCCAGCATTGTAATATGCAAATATTCCAAGTTGATAGCCCGATTTGTGTGGATAGACAATGGGAAGTGCTTTTCCGTCTTAGGTGCACGCCTTTCATAAAGCAAATGTTGCTATTTGTTCATCAATTAGTTCTTCGAACGAGTTGTCATGGAGAGCAAAAGTGAGCCTTTTCTGCCTCTAAACTAGACAAACTAGCAGTGTTTGCAAAAATCGGTTACTTTTCAGCGCCATATATAATATTTCTGGGGACTATCTTTAAGCTTGGACGCTGTTTACTTTGAACACAATCTGCAAGATTGAAATAGACATACTTCAACTACTCCGCCATCATACTACGACTAGTCATCAACAAGAATCACAAGCTCACAAATAAAAAAAAATGACAGTAGTATATAACATAATCGAGACACGCACGAACGCCCTATTTTTTTTTAGTTAATTTTCTCACACTTTTCACGGCGGCTCAACGCAAGCTGCTGAGTCTGCAGGCTGTAGGGGTTAATCGCCGGCACGGTAGAAACCATGACAACGTTGGAGAAGCCGAAGGTCATGAATCCCGTTGCAAAGGGAACGAAATGCCTGTTCTGAGGCACTCGGCGACATGATTTTTAGTGCTGTGGTCAAGACAGCACAACGTTAAACAGAGTTTGGTTTCTGGAATAGAACAATACCGCCTTCATTCGTGCTGTCGGTATATCGATTCTTAGTATATAAAATTGCAAATGTCATACACCTAGTCTGGTGTATCAGTAGCCAAACAAAGGGCATTACAAAAAGGACTGATCACTCAGCCAAAAGCTGCTTTAAAACTTAATGATTCAGTTTTCCTTGTGTGGTATAATCCCGATGTGTAACACATCCCTCCCACCTGGCTGCTCTGTAAAATACACTTCTAATACGGTGCTTTGCAACATATCACCCAAGAAATCTTAAAGGTAGCGTTTTTAACTCAGCTACGGTGTTGAGTTGTTTCCATTGCAGAGTGTTTTATATTTTACATATCACATTTTTATCATTTTAAAGCGCCGAAATGCATGTGCTTGCGTAATTGTCTTGCCAGGGCGATTTAGGCTGTTTTTACTTTGTAATGCACGTTGACACTATCGCTCCCCAGCGCACGTAATAACTGCACTTTCTGCGGCCGTGGTCGCAGACGACATAGATTGCAGCCCATGGTAGTTCTCGTAGCGCAAAATTCGCAACACGCTGTCGGATTTGGTCCATGAGTTGCGCGGTCCCTTACGCCACGCTGGTTGCAGGCACGTTCAACACTCCAAGAATGGTTGCACGCTGTCAAAGTCACAAATTACTCTGAGCATCAGTGACCAAAACTTACGGAAGGGAGTTCTGCGAATGACGAATTCAGAAAAATGTTTTCATCTAAAATTGAAGCTTGCCACACTACACTGAGCAGGATGCTTCGCTCACATTCTGCTCGGTGTCACATCAATTTGCAGTGAAGTGGTGATTTGAGCTAGTTGGTACTTCAACATCAATGTGTCTTTTTAAAATGTACATCACCCTCTCAGTGTGTGATGTATATTTAAAATACAAAATACTTTTACAAGGCAGGTTAGATCGTAATATTTCTCTAACTTTCCAGGAAGTAAGCAGTAACTGATTTATGAAAATATATTGCTCCGCAGATATTATTGAACATGCATCTATGCCTGCCATCTCATGCAAAATAACTTGCGTTGTCATCCAGCAAAACAATTACGCATTGCAGACGGAAGTAGCACTTTTGCAAGCACAGTTGTTTATTACAAATTCAATATTGTTATAGTTGTTGAGACTTCAACTGCGTTGCAAGCCATGCAATCTTAAGAAAACCCTGAGGCATTATATTCTTGATTGTTCAAGCCTCAAAATCAAAATGAGCTTCTAGGTTTTGCTCTGTGAAAGTACTCAGCCAAGTAATCTCTAAATATTTTAGACCTAAACCAGCTAAAAGCGCCTTCATACATTTGGGGACCAGCAAAAAACTAATAATCTTAAAATGTCCATAAATAAAAGACCAAAGGAAAATGTATGTGCGATTCCAAGCAAACGTCTGCAGTAAATGAGATTTATTCAAGTATTCATACACGCACGCCAAACTACATTATAAAGGTTTGCTTCGTACGTCTTCACATAGATTTGAGAAAACAAGTACCAAACAAAGAAGCTAAATTAGAGCGAAAAATAAAAACATATCTCCGGACACAAAACTTTGATCATATTGATTGTGTTATTCTTTACACTATAGGTTCAGGCCAAGCCAAAATGACACATGACATGAAATTAACTTCTTCTGACTGCGAGAAACAATAAAACTGTTTAAAGAATAGTTTTACTTTTGATCGTTTGCGCTTCTCTTCCAGCGGTTTCGTACGATTGCTGGACAGAATACGTGCATCCCACTTGCCCGAGAAACTTTTAGTATTCTATTCACTCGAAGGGTAACAGTTAGATTTATATCATATAAACCTAGCCATAATGTGTTAGAAGACTGATACAAAATAAACCTCAACATATTAAAAACAAACCCCACATAAAAACAGTTGAGGTTTAAATACATAACTGTTTTATGCACGCCGTGGTATATTTTGGGCTTACTGCCAAAAGAGATGCATCTTAATCTTTGGTGTATTACCTCTTAATTTTAAATCCTCCTTGGGAAATTCAAGCACCCTGTGATAATGTCTAAATAAAAAAAAAAAAAGAAACATTATCCGGTTCAATGTTTATCTAGAAACTGAAGAAGTGAACCACAAGACTAGCGCTCCTCCGTTAAGTTCGAGGAATCTGGCGAAAAAACAAACTTTTAAATATATTTTGCCAATAAACGTTACCCGAAGGTGCTAAGGTGAGAAGGAATACATTCAAATGAAATGGCTACGCCTCAAAGCGTATGCGTTTGAAAACCCTTCCGTCGAATTTCATGGATCTACAAGGAAAGTGAATGTATCTCGACTGGAGGAATCTTAATCGAAAAGTTGGACGAACCGTTCCAGAAACCTGCGCATTCCAAAGGGAAGTCACTTAGATTAAAGGCGGCTCGATTTTATGCAGGAACATCGATTTAAACCAGCCGCATAGTTCGTACCAGAGTGAACCCTCCTCCGCTTCAAGGATTGCTTATCTGAACTACATCAGGATAGTGTACGTAATTCTGGCATCTATTATTTCAACTCCTATGAGAGGTTTCGTGTTGAGTGCACATATAGACGTTCCTCAAGTATTTTAATATATTCTATGTTGGAGGGCTCCTCAACTATAAAAATATTATAAACAAAAAAAAAAATTGCTTAGCGAAAGAAATCTCACTTAGACATGGGGTAATGCCCTCTCGTTCTGAAAAACCAATTTGTGGTACGCGTTATTTTTTCCCATAAACGTTCTAGAAGCCTCTCTTCCAGTCGGTTCCTCCAGCTGTGAGAAGTCTTTGGAAAGCATTATATGCAATGTGGTGTAGATTTACAGGGTGCACTGATTGTTCACTTGCATATGCTAACGACCCAGAAAACTACTTGCATAGTCAAGACCCGCTCGCATTTGGTGAACGTTTATTTCGATCATAATCTAAAGTTTTGGAGCTCAGACAATTTACCAGTTTCGCGGAGAGCCTCATGAAATATTACGCCAGAGCCCTCCGAGGGCGGCGTTCTTATTAAGTGGGTGGGCTGGCGTCCTAATGAGGGAGCGCCCAAATTGGGATAATAAAGTTTAATCACTGCACTTAACTTGCGTAAAGAGGGCAGATGGTAAGGTCGCGCTACGTGCATTCGAGTCCTCGCCGCGTTTTTGGCCAGCGGGCTTAGGGTTCCTGACAAATTTATCATTCAGTTGTCACCAGATGGAGCCCTCGTCTCAAAAGCCGATTAGAGGTGCGAAAGAAAATATTGCGCTTAATAACTCTAGGCCTGCTGATCGTCGCGCTTTTCGCTAGATGACTTCAAACATTTTGCTGGTGTGTTTCCCGGTTAAGGTAAAACGTCTCTGCCACAACATTTTGTAGCAATACTGCTCTTCTTGCATTTTCGCAAGCCTTTTTTCACTCATTAGAAAACAGAATGTGGCATAAACAAGGAACGAAATGCGTGTACGACGATCCTGTAAAACAAAACAAAAACAAAGAGAGAACAAATGCGATTTAAGTTAAGTACAAGCATTGCACCGCTTGTCATTTTCACTTCTAATATTGTCTCTTCAAGTAAATTTGCTATCTTGTTATTTCTGCTATTGAGTGAGTGCCGTTTCATCCGCCACGCAGTTTTTTTATACGCACAGAAAGGTGCGAGTATACCGGAGGAATTATGGAACTACCATAATCACTTTTAAATCAGTTGTTTTTTAATAGAAAGTTATTATATCAACGAGGATTCGTCATGTATTTTTGCTAATATTTGTAAAATACCTTTATGAAAAAGGTGAGAATACAAACCAGTTAATTGTATTATAAGATATTTTTGTGTGGAATGTAAAGCTAACTAAATTCTATTACGAAGGTTTTGGTAGTGTCGTTCAATAAAATGACATTTCAATAAATCGTGTTTTTTATGTTAGCAACAATTAACGCATAGAACGAATGGTTTCCATAAAATGTACAATATGGTTACATTTTCTGTCTCGCACGGACTAATGCAAAAGCGATGTGAGACGACCAACATGATCCTGATGCGATAAAGCTTGCCAACGCGCCTAGTCTAAATGGGTTCGTGTAACGAAAATTGAAAGCAACTCGCTTAATGTAACACAATGCACATAAATTCTTTCCCAATTTAAAGTTAACTTCTGCAGTTCGGGCTGGCAGAGCGGCAGTTAGGAAGATTAGTTCGCAGCTCATTCACTTTCAAAATGCCTCGATGGTGGATTTAGCAAACCGGCAAAACGTTGAGACGAGCTGCCGCCCGCATCAGTGTCCTTTAGACATCTTCCTGGCTGCAACTTTGGCCCACCGTCGGTCTTTCCATCTTTTCAGAAAAGTTGTTTTCCACATATCAACAAATGCGCAAAAAAATACGTGCTGAATGGCTCGTTAACTTTCGGATTTTGGTAGATCAAAGTTAAAACTTAGCGGGCAACGCAGTGCACTACGCGTGTTCCTGTAATCTCTGACAGGACGAGGACGCCAGGGAGGAGTTTCAGTCTTCCCACCTCCAGCGCAAGCTCCTCTCTTGGATACCGTTTCGGCGTATTGTGAGTTTCGGGCGTGCACGCGCGGCCAAAGTACGACAAAAGGCAATCAGCGCATGCTGATGGCGTGGTGGTTGAAAGAGACGCCCGGAGCTTCTCATCCTCCTGGAGCCTATAGTGGGCTATGGTGAGAATCCCTTTAAAGCTATGCTCGGGGCAACGGCACTAATGTTTTTCGTTGTTGTTGTTGTCTGACGCAACCACGGCGGCCATTTGTTCGATCACGTCGTTTGATGTTTGGTTTCGCGCGAACGGCTCATGGAGGTCGCCATCCTGATGCCTAGCGTTTTATGGGCTCCTGGTGCCAAGCATCGTTTTCAATTTCTACTCCTTCGTCTTGTAGAATTGAAACGTAGTTACTTAAGACTCTTGAAATGCGATGTCGTATTGGCGTGGGTTGTTTTAGCGTCAAATTTCTTGTATTTTTCGCAGGGCGGCAGAATCTCGTAAAGTCTGGATATACGAATCTACGTAGCATTATAGCCGAAGTTACACTATTTTTATATTTACCTTGTTTTCGTTGAAGAGTCGTTTTTTCTTAACTCGGCAGTCAACTACGTTCCGGTTACTGCGACACTTCAGGCTGCACTTTAATTGAAGACAATAAATTAGTAGACGTTTGTGTCATTAAGATATAAAGTTATAAAGTTATACGATACCGCAAAAAACAAAAATGCATGCTTCGGCTGCTTCTGCGCTCCAAAATATGCGAGTTCGCACCTGCAATATTCAAACAGAAATCACCATCTCCACGTGCATATACTGTTTCAGACATTGCATGACATGTCAAGTCAAGTCGGATGGTGATATGACAAGTCATGAAACCATTTTCAAAATAAAATGGTAAAGAATATTGAATTGAATTGTTCTTTTAGCTTTGAAAATAACGAATCGTATTTAAATACCTCATATTACCAGTATAATGACGTCTTTCAGACCCACATATGGAGAAGGGTAAATCAAAGCAGTGCAGATATAATTAGTTCAGTCACTAAAGGAATAGGTACTTGGTCTCGTTTGTATTAAATTAAAGGTTCTTCGGACGATCGCCACATATAACACTAAAAGCGTGAAAAGAAAACATAAAAACTTAAACTCTAAGAACTATAGTACATCAAGATTATTTCGGGGCTAGTTGGTTGAACATTTAGACGGTGGTTTAAAAAGCGCAAAGGACTAAGAAGAAAATAGAATGTCCCTCCTTCTCCTATTAGTCTCTTTGCGCTTTTTAAACCACCGTCTTACTATATAGCACAATTTGAAAACATATGCCTTTTTATAGTGTAGATCTGTTTTGAGGTCGAGAAAGAGAGGCAACAAAACATTGTTCTCGCAGAAGAACCAAAATTGTTAAATTATTCAAAGCACAAAAACAATATGTAGAACTGTTGGAAATAGCAACACCCAGTATGCACATTCTGAGTGTGATCAATTGCAACTAATGCTTGCCTGTATCTTCCATTAAATATCATTATTATTTAGAAATGCTAAATTTAACTCCTTTTGAAGAGCTCTAGACGAAAATAGAAGCAGATATGGTGTTCCAGAACGCTGATACGTTTTATTTTATGAACAAAAAACAAATTGGCTGCGTCTTCTACATTCGTGAATATCCTACTTGACTAAAAAAGAGCTGGAGTCGCAGTGCTACATTCAGGAACGTGTGCTAATATGTGCGTCATGAACAGTTTTCGTACCGACAGCAGACATCAGGCAAACCCTGGCGTCTTTAGCTTCTGATCTATTCGTGGATAATTT
The DNA here is from genome assembly GCA_013358835.2 of Ixodes persulcatus. Taxonomy (NCBI): domain Eukaryota; kingdom Metazoa; phylum Arthropoda; class Arachnida; order Ixodida; family Ixodidae; genus Ixodes; species Ixodes persulcatus. Next base: position 8,897 of record JABSTQ010003084.1, read on the forward strand.
TGTGTGGACTATAATATTCTGAGAATTCAATCCAAAACGACGCCCATGGCCACATTTTGAAGGACATTTAGTTTGGCGTTGATGAAATGCTTACTTTAATAATAAGGTAAATACTATGCCATTTCATCTCCGTTTGGACAGTCTCTCATCTCTCTTGGTTCACTTCCAAGATGCATGCCGGAATAAGTTGTTAATTCACCTTCAACATTGTTTTTACGTTCAGCTAATATATAAACCCTCCTAGCGCAGATTAGATTGTGGGTACATGCTGGATGAGTATTTGGGAATCAGCAAGATTCGGCATTATGGTTCAAGTTTGCGCGTTCAGATCATGTCCGGGTCAGCAATACCTAGAGGCTCTTAAACTACATTATTTATAATATTTATATTAGACTGGATTCGTTGTCGTGGTGCCGCATGGCCGTATCGCCGCATCTTTTTGAGTGGTTGCGTCAGGCTTGCTTCACGTACCTCTTGTCGCGTGGCTTCTTTCTCGTTTTATCTTCATGAGTTGGTCCTACAAAACTTAGGGATCCAATGGTATACTTGCTAATGTAATTATTTAAAAAAGGCTCTTTGACTGCAGTGTTATGAATGAACAAATTATATATAATATTACACAATGATTAACAAACTTAAAACAAAACACCCTTAACGAGTTCTCTGGCGGACAGATGAACGATCACTCTTTTCACAGCATGTAGTCAAATCACCTAACTGAAAAATAAAATATTACGCAAACATCAAGCTCACACTTTCTCAACAGAAATATTTCACTTTTCTTTACGTGTTTTTCACTCAGTAGGTACTTAACAGGAGACAAAACAAACCGCGCCTTGAAAGTCAACATCTGCGAAGTATAATCGAAGGATTATTTGCTTTCCGCTCTGTTACGCGTTGTTCAGCATCAGCAAGCCTGCACTATGGCAATCAGCTCGAAAATAGATTCTTCACATTCTAGAAAATGAGTTTCTCAGTGTTTTCTCATTAAGTTTCACCGGTAATGATAAAGCTTGTTACACGTGTTCTTTATCTTCGAAACTGAAATGAGTAGAATTAGTTAACTTGGTGATCAATTTATCATCTTCTAAGTACAGTGTAGAAAGTGCTTCAAGTGATCGAAGTTTTTTAATCTGAGTATGCAATCCTCAAATAGCTCCGGTAAGACATTTATAATAAAACACAGATGCATTAAGAAGCCTCCTGCATAAAATATATCAAGCAGACAACAATTTATTCTGCGAAATGATTAGACGACATATTTTTGTTGCTTTTCTAGGCAACAATCGGAAAACTAATCGAGGTCGTTCTTGAATGGAAGCTTTTTATTTTATTATTAAAATGTCGCAAAGAGTTTTATGAAGATATTTATGGGCCAGTGTGTTATATCAATTATTTTTGTGTCTAATGTTTTTTATAATAATAATAATAATAATAATAATAATAAAAATAATAATAATAATAATAATAATAATAATAATAATAATAATAATATATTTATTTGTGTAGATATTTCTTCAAATCGAGGCACGGGTCTGTCAAAGCCAGTAAAGGCTTGTGGGACAGCACCCTACAGGTTATATAGTCACAATATCCCCACACACAAACAGAATCAAGCTCACCATTCAGTATCTACTCTCGAATGAAATAAAATATGATGAAAAAAAAACATACAAATAGGTTCAATAACTACACTGTGATACAATAAATGAATATGTAAAAATAAAAAAGTACACGCGCACACACACTCACGCATAATTGCGTTGTTCAATTGAAATCTTGGAGCACTTGTTTTAGTCCTTTTAAAGAGTTCACACCATATATGGTTTCTGGCAATGCATTGAAGGTTGAAGGCACATAAAAATTGCGAACACGTTTTCCATAGTTCGTGGTGATAAAGGGCACTTTATAGCGTTGGGTCCGACGAAGTGATCTAGACACTATATGAGGCTCTTTATAGTCATCGTTCCAAAAATATTTCAATACAACAGTCTGAATGAATAAAGCATGGAATAGTGGCAAACCTAAAGTTGTTATTTTTTCTTCTTCAGTTTGCGACGATGAACAGTAGACAATACTCTTAAACATTCCTTTCAAAATTGAATCAATTTTTTGGCACCATATCACAGACTCATGCCCAAAAATTGTTATGCCATACCTTAAAACACTGTACGCTAACGCTTGAGCTATCATCTTTTTGGTTGATGTAGGAATTAATGATCTTGTGTTATAGAGTAAGCAGGACACCTTTCTCAGTTTTTTACAGATATAAGACATGTGAAAATTCCATGACAAAGCACTATCAAACTCAATTCCTAAATACTTAACCTGATCTGCATAAGACACTGGGCAGCAGTTGCTGTCTGCACAGTCAGACGAATGCATGTAAAGTGGATGATCACATGTTATAATTCTTAGGGGATTATGAAAGCAAATAAGTTTAGTTTTTGATATATTTACCTCAAGACAATTTCTTTTAAACCAGTCAAGTAAGCAGCACGTGTCTTTTTGAAGTAGCGTCATTGCTGGATCATAATCAAGATGGAGCGAGAGCAACACCGTGTCGTCAGCGTATTGAAATAGTCTACATGTGGAGACAGCGTTGGACATATCGTTGACAAACACGTTAAAAAGAAGAGGTGACAAAATAGATCCCTGGGGGACTCCAGCTTTTAAATTTACTTTGGAACTTCGTTTATTGTTTATAGAAACTACTTGTGTACGGCCGCTCAAAAAGTTCTGAAGTAGAGAAAAGAATAGGCCGCGGAATCCAATTTTATGCAATTTTTTAAGTAGAATGCTATAATAATAATAATAATAATAATAATAATCTTTATTGCCATGTAATAGTACAATGGTTCTAACGGGTCCGTCAAAGCCTACAATGGCTTGTGTGACGGAGACCCGGCAAGTCGCAAAGGTAAGCTATAAATATATAAACATCAAAGACAAAGTACACACGCAAAAAAAAAAAAAAACAATTCGAGGGCTTTTACAAATTCAGAAAAGGAAAAAAAATTACAGTGTTTCAGAAGAAAAAGCTCGAAGGTTATTGAAAATATCGGGAACATAATACCCACGAGTTCTCATGCCGTACCTCGTAAGACATCTTGGGCGTTCAAAACGGGCAGTCTGTCTAAGGTTGCGAGACGGTTCATGTGGAACCTTAAAGTTATCCGTCCAAAAATATTGAAGTACCACTGTTTATATAATACTAATAATAATAATAATAATAATAATAATAATAATAATAATAATAATATCATTCTTTATTTTTCGGGTGCCCTAAAACGGTCAGACGGGCTTCTTTAGGCCATTATGCCATTGCTTTCCAGAGATGGTCGGATTTTGATCAGGGACTTTTTTTTATTAACACCAGTTGGAAATAGTTTGGCAATGTTAGTGATCAGTTAAAATATTGTCGTTTTAAAGCCTCTGTTTCTCCAGGTGAAACTTAGATTTGCACATTTGTGCGCTAAGTTCATTTGAGGTATCTGTTGAACCCTCCGGACTTCGTGATCGCGAACAAAATGGAATTTGGTAATGAACGTTACGAATGTAGAAAGTTAGGTGCTGTATTTTAATGCATTTACCGTCAAATTTCACAGAAGTTGCAATAAGTCTACACAGCTCTTCCACAGTCTCTTTCAAAACGTACGTTGTAACACCCGTTTTCTAAATTAAACTTTATATAAAATTAAATGACTTCGCTTGTGAAAGTATGAGAGGCATTGTTGTGTACAAGCAATTGAATTTGCTTTGTGATTAGTTTTATTATATTAGAAAAATGCAATCCGGGTTACAGAAATGCCATGCAGCATTTTTTAGTAAAGTTAATACAGGCAGGAGCACATATCAAGCAAGAGGTGATGGTTCTATAATAAAAATGTACTTCTTACGTCAAATATGTATAACAAAGTCCTACCGTGGAGTGTTTATTTCCAATATTTAAACGGCAACTTAAACACTTAAAATAACCTTTAATTTGCTATCTTTTCTGGGAGTATTTTAGGCACCTTTTTATTTCTTTAGACCCTCGACCCTCCTGCCCTTAAAACCGTGGAACCCAGCGTGCAACGGTGTTCCCATGCATGCAATGCTGCATTTTGAAATGCTTTCTTTCGATGCCTGTAACATGTCTAGTCAAACCTCGGGCATATCGGTTTTTGTATGTGAGAAGAAAAGGAAAAGTTAGTGAAAATAGAAGTATTAGTGACACATAAAGACACGAATGGACGTGACGGAATAGTTAAAACTTTACACCAAGTTTATGCACATACTGTGCTATACTAGCACAGATACCAAGTTGATTTGGGGAGCTTCGAACAAGTGTTGACTCAAACAGATCGATGTGGACACACCGAGTTGTATGAAATCGATGTTGAAGGTATTCACAATATTACTGTCGTATTTCGAAGCTGTACGCTCAAAGAGTTGTAAACATCAAAAATAAAAGAAGAGGAAAAAAAAGAGGTATTGATAGAGAGAGAGAGAGAGAGAGAAAGAGAGGGAGGAAGAGAGAGTACCACACAACATAGCCAGATACACACTAGAAATGTTTAAACATGTGAACACGTAGACGTCTACCCACGTCTAATTAATTGGGAGGGAGAAGCATCCCTGCCTAGTACTAAGACAGTTGCGTGGTAATGCATATTCTGCTCTATTTAACAGTTCAAAAGCTCAATTTTTGAAGTTTGATTTATTGCGATTGAGTCAAGTGTCAATAAACATTTGAGAAGGCTTATGTAACTCTAGTCGGTGACAGATCAAGAACTAAGTAAAAGCTCTTCCCAACACTTTCTACTTTATTGGAGCGAGTGCTGGAGAGGAGGCGACCTCCTCTTCAGCGTTCGCTCTGCTAATCTGGAAAGAGGTGGGAGGAGCTTCCACTTTGTTCTTTACCTGTTACCGACTATGAGGGGATGGAGAGGCACACGGGACTTGAAAGAACGGGAAGCAGTAGGTAGCGTGATTAATAAAATTTGATCTCTAATCACAAAGTAAAAGCTTTTGCTTTAATTAAAAATGTTTTTCTTTTGTGTGGCACTTTTAATTCATAATTCACCTTTTTTTTTCCGAATATTAGAGAGTTTTATAATGTGTGACCCCAACACTCTGGCTCCCCCAAGCAGCTTGGGGCACTCGAATGTTGGGACCCCTTTTATATACTCTCTATTACCTAGGTCGATCCGGTGCTTCATGCTTGTGATGTAATGAGAGCTTTACATTTTCCTAGCTCGACGCCTACAAGACACGATTCAAGTGTTTCTGGTGATATATTAAAGTTCGTCTCAATGTTTTCAAATTATTTCATTGCTTCTCCGTTAAACGTTTTATAAAATACATGCTTTATAAAAAAGATGGGATTCTGGATTTAGTTTTTTCTTATTTCTGAAACCAAAAAACGCCTGGCTTCCTAACACAATGCGTGACCGTTCCAGGTTTGCTTAGGCATTTTTCGAAAGCGCAGATTTATTCGTGTTCTAAATCGTCCCGCAAACCTAGACAAACGTACTGTGTGAAAGCAATTGTTCAGAAAGTATTTGTTGTCTATCATTGAATATATAGGAAGATAATTAAGAAACAAATTTAGTAACGCTCTAAAGTTTAAACCCGAATATCTGCAAAATAAATTGACCGAAAACGTATTTTTATGTAAGAATAGAACTGTGCAATGAAAGGTATTGCTGAAAAAACGGGATTAAGATAATTTTTATTAGTCTAGATTTTATCACCTCAAGCAAAAACACATGTTTTCGACTGCGCGGATAAAGAAACTTTCTTTTTCCGCTGCACTCCCACATTACTTAGAAATTCCCTGTACGCAAGAACGCAACATACTGACTTGGATTCGCTCTAAGTGCCACAAGAACATCTTCGAATATAGAAAAGACTCGAACTCTACCACCGGAAAAATATCTAGTAGTCAAAGGTGCCAAGCCCTAAAGGCACCTTGAGTTTTGCTGGACACGGCATATATTCGGTCTGTCCTGGATCTCTGCCTCCTCGAAGCAGAACCGATAGCGCCTAGAGGTTGAGTGAGAGGAGGGCAATACACACGCTGCGTACGTCCAGTTGGAGAATATTTCTTGGGTTCTTTGCAGCATACACGTACATATGGCAGCACCGACGTGAAAGGCGGTATTGAGATGCCCAGATCGGGTGGGTCGACACGATGCCAGGCGTATCTCGTGTCCGCTGACTCGGGGACCGTTTTCGCGCACGAAGTGGTCGGCGAGTAAATAGTGTCTCGCAATCCGGTGTCAACGAATGGCACCACGCTCGATGTTTGTGCAGTTGAATGGCCCCCCAGAACAAAAATAGACGCCCGGACGAGATTGGTTTCGTCGTCACGCGATGGATCGGAAGTGCAGTTGCCGGTAAAGCCGCCGGTGAGCACGTGAAGCCTTTCCGGACCCAGTCTATAGCCGGAATCTTGTCTTTCTGTAAACATTTTTTTTCTCTTTTTGCGACTGTTCTTTTTTGTGCGGAAACCTTAGGCTATAACGTTCTTTGTGACTTCATTTGTAAACAAATACGTGAAATGAGTACGGAGCTTTCGACACCGTTGTCGATATTGTCTTTCGGGCCAATGTTGTGTTCAGTTTGTTACCTTAGCCCAAGCCTCTTCCGTCTTAAGCGAAAGTTGCTTCTAGCGTTGTGATTAAACTTCCATCGAAAGCAGCGCCACATATTTATACGATGTACCCGCGTAGCTTAAGAAATGAATGTAAATCCTAAGCAATGTCTTAAAGGCCTACCTACAGAATTGTTTTCTGCCGGGCAGAAAAGCGGTTCCCAGCTTCCGAGTCTCGATTTCTTCTCGCACTCTTCTCCCCTACCTTCCCTACAGGAACGGTTCCCTGAGCTACTCCCCATAGAAAGCAGGAGGGTACCCCTTTTCTAGAATAGAAGGAAGAAATTGAGGGAAAGTTTTCTCATTCCTGGTTGCTCGTTGGCCTTTAAGTGTTGGAACGTAAATGAATAAAACAACTTTTGAACTCCACTCATTCAGTGCGCTGCTCCTAAATAGAATCAATATTGCATTTGGGTCTGAGTATTGCTGCTACCATATTATAAACGACTGAGCATATTAGTTCAAGTAATAACTCACTGAGTTTTTTTTTTTTAATTTATGAATTAAGTTGTCTGATTAGGTAACTCATAATAGTATTTCAAAACGAATATCACATATTACATGCACGTACTTTAACGCATATTTAGACTTATGATCAAAAAGAAGCTCGCTTGGAGTATCACTATATTCCCTGCTTTACTGCAAAATCGTCAGCCTTTTACCGACTCGCAAGGAATAACAGATGATGTATGAAACGGCAACAGCTTGACGTCAGAGCCGCGAGTTGGTTTATAAGTATTTAAAATGAGTAAAGCCATGGCCTACGAGATTCTCGGCGCGCAAAGCTCACCTTCGGCCCTTCCGAATGCCCGTTGGCCCAGCAAAATAAGTCAGCTGAAGGAGCCGGCATTAGCATCTCAAACATTGGTGTGCACGCGGTATACACGTTTGCCAGAGAGGCACCTGTGTGCTGCCATATTGAGCGATGCTGGCGGCCCCAACGTGTAGGCTCCTTTATGAAATTGAGGAACCCAAACGCAACAACGTTGGCGTCGACGGCTTTTAAAATAGGGGGTTCGAAACGGAGCGCAGCGCGCTTGCTTTTCTCGCTTGCAGCGCGAATGCGGCTAACGAGCGTAATAATAAAAAAAAACTATTAAGAAAACGTAAAATATGTGCGCTTAGCGAGTGATTTTTGTTTAAAAATAATAGTTAAAGTAAATCTCAATCAAGCCGGCTAAATCAAGAGACAATCTAAAATCAGTATAAATGTTGTTTGGTGTATTGAGCCAAAACAATCCAATCCGTAGAGCTCTAATTTGGCGCTCGTTCTCAGATTTTTTGGGCGTTCGTGTGCGCTTTGACCGCCTGTCATGGAAGATTTAGGCCTTCAACTGTGCCGAAACTCAGACGAACGCGAGCGAGAATACTCTGCGAGCAGCTGCTCTATTTAGATCTGAGCTGGAGCAACTTTGAATCCTTGAAATACTTGTTTTAAGCTAGCTGGTATCGGGCCACGAACGAAATCCACTCGGAGCCACGGAGTAGCGATACGTTGCCATGTCAACGGTAACCGCGTCTCTTTTGGCTTAAAGGGGTCATGAAACGATTTTCGTACTTCTTCCTCCTTAGCTTTAATCCTCAACTCAAATGCGAATTGTGAAATCACGTCGCCGTGACATTCTTCGGCACCGGTGCGATGACTCCTAGCTTCCACCGTGCTGTTTATGCACACCATACCACTTATCATTCCCAAGTGACGATAAGTTCCGTCAGGGCACTCATTGGCCACGAACGCAAATCCGAATATTCGTCGACGGATTTATTGTTAACGAGCGCATACGTCCGAGTGACGCAGTTCTCGTGTCCAATGCGTGAGCTGGGCTCGGCGGACGTCAGGTGGGCACCGCTGACGCGCTTTGGGAACCGCGGATGTATCATAGTGAAAAGGCGGAGAGATCTCGAAGGAAAGAAGGAACAAAATGGTCCGCTTTATTTTCAAATGTTCGTACCGAAAAGCTGGCTGCTGAATTTCTACCCTCTTTCTTTTGGCCAACTAAACGATATGCGATTAGTGAAGTCTCAATTAAAAATCATTTATCCAAGCCCAAAATTCGTTTCATGGCCCCCTTAAGAACGGCCAGAATTAAGGACGATCTTTAAAATGTGGCGAGTCCACCCATCATTTGTCGTGACTTGACCGAGATAAAGCAAAGCGAAAGCCGTTTGCACCATTCATTGACAATGAAATAGGCTAATACTGCAGCGACCATGACGAAATTGCTCCGAAGCGTGCGGAAAGGGCGCCGCCATGTTCGCAGACGCAACCCGGCCCCAAGCAAATAGGGGCCTCACGCTATTTCTGGAGTTTTGCGTTGGGGGCGAGCGCCAGCCCAGAACCCAAAACGGAGTTTGGGTTCGGCGCATGCGCAGTGGTGAGCACCTATTTCTTTGGAGCCCCGAAGCTTTGGGGTCCCCTATTCTAAAACTCTGTAATGACGTAAAAAGCAACAGAAAAAAAAGTAAACTCAAACAACAATATTACGAAAGAAAACGATATCATTTGGAGTTTCAGGCGAATGACGAGACCAGAGAACCCGAACCCTCCTTTCCTCCCCTTCAGCAAAACTGTCTGGAGGCTATAAATGAGCATGGCGTTTCGCCTGGTCAGTTTCACACACACGAAACAAATGCTTGGTTAAAAATTTTATTACGACTGTTTTCTGAGCCGCCACTATTTTTTGACCAAAGTTATCGGAAACACCGTTTGTCGGAAAACAATCATCCGTGCATTTATTCTGTATTGTGGCAATTAACTTTAGGGTTAAATATAGACAAGATACACATGTCCTTTGTTTTTCTTAAAACACGTATTTACAAAAGAAATCGAGAGTTCATAAACTTATACTAAAAGAAAAAAGAAAACTTAGTTAAAGAAATGAAAGAAAGGGGAACGCAACAGTCACCATGTCTTAAGGCCCGTTCACACGATGCATTTTTCTCGCGCATCTAGTGTCGCGAAATGTAGTTTCGCGAAATGGTTGCGCCGTCTGAACGAGTCCGAAAAGGACGCGCGCATCGAAAAAAAGTTGCGCGCACACGTCGCTTCTGGAGCGAGCTTTTGCTGAAACTTTGCCGAGTCCTTTCAATCACTCTGAGGGCGCCGCCAATGGCCGCTCAGAAACGCTCTCACGTGGCCTTTGAGGGGGGAGCGAGCTGTTTGAGAAGACCACTTCACTGCCGTTGTTGTAGCCGAGCCAAATCCGAAAAAACCGAAACCACGAACGATGGATACTGCCGGCGCTTCCGCAAGCACGTCAAGCACCAGTGAAGGAAAAGTGAGTAGCATATCGTAAAAAAATCCAGCGATGGACGAAGACAATTATCGGAAGTTGGCGAGATTAGAATAGTGCTCATAGCCTTGTTGTCACGACGATACCGAGTAAACTGAAACCTAGAGTGCCTCAATGTCCTTCTGTTTAGGGTGATGCCATCGTTTGTAGTACCCGATGCCGGCAGCACGCGCTCACAGGGAAAATACAAAGAAATCGCAGGAAACAAAATGTCGCCGTAGCACAGTCAGCGCCACGAGCGCGTGCAGGGACACGCTCTTTCACGCGCTTCAGAACAAACAAATAAAAATAAGCGTTCGAAACAAAATGGCCAGATGTCATCACCCCAAGCAAAGCGCACATGAAGGCACCCTACTGAAACCAAGTTTGCTTTGTTTACAAGCCAACGTGAAACCATGTGCGCTCTCTAAACAGGCAGGCATGGGCGCCGAGAAGTAACCAGATTGGGCACGTAGCGTTTCTATGAATACCATGTGCATTGATTGATAGGAGCTTTGGCAATGAATCGGCTGCGTACGGGCTCGGCGCCGGCAGGTTGCCGCCAGGTTGCCGCCTCAATCGGCTTTGCGCACATGCGAGATCGCTCCAAGTAGTGCAGTATGTGAGAAAAAAAAATTAAAGTGAATTGACTGCATAAAATGCGCAAAGCGGGTCCCCAGATAAATAGATGATGATGATGATGATGATTTTGTGGCTGTTCCCTTTGAAGCGGGCGGTTCGAATAGAGATCATACCTAGCCGAATAAAAACGGAGAGAAAAAAAACTGCACTACTGTTGCATTCTTCGCCACCAGTCCTCCAGCCTCCTTTTAGTCCTCTCGACTGCGTTGCTGCTCTTCCAGCGGGCTGCAGTGCCACTGCAGCGCGATTTAAGTCCGCACTGGGCCAGCACACAGCATCCCTGCCTGTGTCCCCAATCGGAAGCCGAGGGCTTCTGCCAGAAATTGTTCGTGTGAATGTGCCTCGTCTAGATGCAGCCCGTTGTCTGGCGCCTGGCCCCAATCCACCGGGTGTCTTGGTACGAGACTTGGGCAGGAGAGC
>JABSTQ010003085.1:0-30217 GCA_013358835.2 Ixodes persulcatus
GGTGATGGCGAGCTTCCGAAGACAAAGCGCGCTCTCTGACGAAGAAATGTTGGCTCCGTTTAATTGGTACCTTTGGTTTTGGTACCTTTCGTGTCGCCAACGTGTTTTCGCTCAAGGACCTCAAAGGTCCCGAACATGAGACATATAATGCTTTCGCCGTAATAACAATGTTCCATACCGTTTGAAATCAAAGCAGAATTGGAGATGTCGTGAGGTTTTTGAAAACCATCATGAATCTACAAAAAATGTTGGTTTCTAAAACGTAAAATCATGTCAAACATGGTCTTAGAGATAAATATTTGCAACAAATACTCTCCAGATGAACCATCTGTACAGCTAATGAAGGTTGGACGTTGGTGCTTAGCTATGGCTGAGTACGTTTCGCTAATGGGCGCGGCTTAGACAGGGATACCTTCACCTAAATTACGTCTCGGGGCGAAAATATTGCACTTAATTTATTTTCCTTTACGTGAAAATTTATGTTCGAATGGTTGTTCGCCCTGTGGATGACGTAGTCTTCCAATAACGGAGTCAGGGGCGCATTGACTTGGTGCGGTTTAAGCGCCACGTCGCAGAATATAGCCATGACCAAAAAGGACAGGTGGAAGTAGCCTTCTATAGTTGCAGGGTACTACATTGACTAGCTTCTTTGCACCTCTTTTTTTCTGACGTTGCTTTTTAAGAATTAATTTTGGATGTTTATCTACGCCGATTGAAACCAAACTGTTGTTTAATGATGTGGTAGCTTTAAAAGTAAACTCCAAGGACTAAAAAGTGTGCGTAATTTTTACACCGATAGCTGTTAGTGGAACACTTCGCGGTTTTGCGCCATCGACCGCGCTCCATATTGACTCTGGACATTTTCGGCGCTCCGTCGAAACATTCCACGGGACGCTTTTAACAAGATTACAAGAAAGTAAGATTACATGCATGGTCAGTAAAACAGTCCCCACATGTCAATCTGGAGGTGCACTGGGAAAGGTGCCCATGGGACCCGGAATTAGCACGAACAACAATTCTCGGGAGATACGCTTATAAAACTGCCTCACAATTTAACGATGCATTTTGTGTCACAAGCAAGGGAAAAGCAAGTGCGTTAGTGCCACGTCAAATCCCCCGACGGATACAAAGTTTTATTTTCTAGACGCATAGCCGTAAAGATGGCAATAATAATGTGTGTTTGTTTCAATTAACCTTCATTGAGAGTGCACTTTGTCTTGCCTACTTGGGTTTGTGCTATCTTTAATAATGTGTGTTCTTTCGTATTTAACTTCGGTTTAATTCGAAACGCGTGAGGCCTCTGTTGTGCGCTCTCGATACTTCACCGTTCCTTCAGTCGATCTGCTCCGAAATGACACCATAGCGCTCAGACATCACACCTCCACTGTCGCCGTGCTTTACGTTACGGTTTGCGTAAGTGCTTACAATTTTAGTAGTACTGATACTTGTAACGCCTACCTAAAATGAACTTTCATAGATGTCCACGAGTGCATGAATAGCATTTAGTCGCTCAAAATATGTGGCACTCACATTTCTCCGACGTGTAAATGGAAGTGACATTCGTTAAACATTTTGTTTTAATATGACAAAGAACAGGTCGGCATAAAAATGTGCGTTGTCTTATTCAATCTAGAGCGGTTATGCGAGGCCGGAACAGATAAATATAAAATTCATATAGGGAATTTCACGTGTGTGAACAAATTTCGTAAGCCGGCGAAATGCGGAAGGCACTGTGAAAATACTTTTTGGTAACTTTTTGATAATCTCTCGAGCTTATACAAATACGCCGTGAAAATTAGGGAGAAGGCTTGTTATGAATCACTTCGTTGTATACGAGTTAATTGTTCATGTTCTCTGAATCTCATACACTGACAAAAAACCCACAATAAAACAAGTTGAGGCCACGGCACCTGCCAATTTCGCTGTTTTACTAATGCTGATGTCTTATGTTAAAACGAAGTATTGATTGTTAAACGTGTGGCCCGCCATACCATTCCGGTATGGCGGGCACACGTTCATAGCGTTGCAGCCAATCCTCTATGTCACTCGCCCCACTGGAAAGCCGTCGGTGTCCGGGGTGCGACGGGTAGGTATATATGACGGCGGCGGCGGCTGGGGTCTGCGGCGACTGGTTGCCCATCGTCGGCCTTGTTGTCTGCTTGGTCTTGGGTGGCAAAAGTTCAAGTTCCTGGGGTGGCCCTTGGGTGCGGCGACTTGATCGCGCCCCGGTCCTCTATTCGTTGGGTCTTCGTGAGCTTGGGATCGGACTTGCCACTGAGGACCCTCGGGAAGTACGCTGAACGAACATGCGGTACCCCGCACATTCACCAAATTGTCACGAATGACAAAGGATGAGGCGGCGAATACTAGAGAAACTAAACGTTTAATGTTATGGACTTGTGCCGAGACAAAATAAAAAGAATAGCGTAACAACACGCGTTGAAGCCGTCCGATTACAGCGTAACGGCAGGATCGAGAGCAGACGAAGATCATAAGAAGTATACTAACGTAGAGAGTGGTACACCCATACGCCTCACCGGCTCAACCTGACTGTCAGCGCACCATGCGGCTTTTGTGAAGATGGTGTCGGCTTCCTGTTTAGGCGCTTCCGTTTACTAGATGGGTTAGAGACATAGATGGCTGCTATCTGAAAGGATCGGTAACTTAATTGATTTCGTTCGTATTATGCGGTAGCTTGCCTCACCTTGTCTACCGTGACCAACCAGAATTTTTGATTTACGATAGCAATCGATCGCTTAATGCACGCGTAAAATTTATAGTCCAGAGCCGATCAGCAGAATGTGTAATACAAATTAAATCAGCTTCACTCAGCAGAGGAAGAAAGGAGACAACCGTACGAGAGAATTGAGTGCTGCAGAAAAACCTATTCACGACAAAGACAACCATTACAAATATAACTGTTCCGCAGGCGTTCGTAAAAATGTGTACTCAATTTCACCGTAAGGGCGAGCAAAGACGGAGCTACGAGAGCGAGTTCGACGAGTCCAACGAACCTGTAATTGCACGCACGCTCGTGTAGTGAAAGCGTTGTTCGAGGCAACAGGTTCGCGTTTGTAGCGTCAACTCGCTCGAATTTATATACATTAAAAGAGCTTCTCTGCGAAACAGCTGACACTCAAGAGATGCTCGGAACACTATCCACGTGATTGTGCTCCGACCGTCTCACCTTCTTCATAAAGAAAGAACGTCGAGACCTCCACACGATGATCAGCAACAACACGCCCCATCAGGCACCCGCCACCTTAGCTGACGTTATGACAGCTGCCAACGTCTTAAGTCTTACAAAAACCCTAGTCGCATTCGCAATATTTTTAAAACGTTCTAAGCTACTAACAGTTTTAAATATATATAAATAAAGGGAAACTATTATTTAATGTTACAATAGAACGAATGCATAAATAATTAGGCGCCACTGCGCCAGCAAGCGGTGTTGTGAAGCCTAACAGCTGGGACGCGATAAAGCCTTAGTGTCCACACTTTACGTATACTATATTGACTCTATGGAAAGAGGGACTCCGGCTCGCACGCTGAGTCCTTATGTACACACGAGAACTACGGAACCAATCGGCGTAGATGATTCGGCACGTACAACATTCGGACCTCGAACACGATACAGTGATCTCGAATTTGCCAGAAGGCGAAATGTACAGAAGTAAGGAAAAGGTAAGTACGCACCAGGAATCGAACCCTCGGCCGTTTGCGTGGAAGCCAATCACGATAATCGTTCGGCCACGGACGCTGCTTGCTCAAAAAAGTGCGTGGAAATACTCAACTCATCCTTATGAGTCGTTCGAATTTGATATTGAAAAACCTAACTTGACAACCTATCTAAACCCCTTATCGAATTATGTAGACGAATATATAGAAACGGGTAAAGCCAGCGGTAATTTATTAGCCAGCTTATTCAATTAATTTCGTGTGACCTAAACAAATACTTCAAGTAGTCTTAAACCCTGCCAATACATTGATAAAATAATGTAAATTCTGTGAGCAGAACGTAAGGGGCGCAAGTGAGCTGGTGTATATTAAACATTTTAGTGAAAAATCCGAGACTGAGGTAATGGCAGACGACGACAAGGAAGAGAAGGAGAACGTCTCAAACACAGCTAAAGCTTTATTGAGGTAAGTACCCTTTATATAGGGTTGAAAAAAGGAAGGAAGGAAAGGGGACACTCTTCACATCACCTCTCTCCACAAAAGACACGACACCGGACCTCTAACAATGGGGTCAAACCACACAAAAGAACTGACAGCACCGAAGATGACACATAAAAAGATCACGCTGGGAAAATTACAGATTGCACTGGACCTTTCACTGAGAAAGTCAGCTATAAGACTAAACACGAAAAAAAAAGGAAATAATTTAACAATATCATTAGAGATTTATAATCTCTTCTATTCGCATCTAAAGACAAAAAAGGCTTGTTCACTGCATTCCCATGCTTCGTTATTGCGATTTACTATTTCAGCAGGCGCTTGTGGTCGTTTTTTTCTGTTACAATCGTGGTTGTAGAGTTCCATAAAGGCACGCAATTCCTACACTCCTGAATATGCTTGGATACCTCGGAATATGGATCCTTGTTTTTGACACAACGTTTATGTTCACCTAGTCTATCATTAATACAACGCTTCGTTTGACCTATATAGCACAAACCACAATCAAAGGGGATCTTGTAGACTATACCTGAAATACATGTAACGCACTTTTCTCTGTGTTTTTTCAAACAACCTTTCTGGGCGGAAGCGAACGGAGTTAACCGTTTCAAACTGCTATCTGTGCTAAACGCCATGCGTAAACCAAACTTATCACCGACTGATTTTAAATTGTGTGAATTTTATGAAAAAACGGTACGACTACAAACTTTTTGTGCTCGGGCATTTTCCTAATTTGTTTGTCTTTTGCAACAATGTACGAAAGCTGCTTGGAAATAAATTCTTGAGGATATTTGCAACATTTAGCCGGGAAAACACAACTTGAATCGATGTCATAATGGAGTGCCAACAAGACTTTTGAACCGCGTTGTTAATCATGTTTCGAACTAATCCTGCCTTGACATGCTTTGAATGGCAACTATCAAAAGGAAGTATTGGTTTAGCCTTTTCTTTGCCATACGACCAACATAAACCGGGGACCAATCTGAGCTGGAGGTCCAAATACTGGAGTACGTTGTTGGCTGGTTTTTCTATAGAAAACTGCAACTCCGGTGCCTCCCTGTACACGGTATTCTCAATGAAACCAGCAAGGGCTGAGTCACGGACACATACCAGAATGTCATCCACGTATCTCCTAATAAGTACTGAGCTCGGGTGAATATGTTTGATCATCTCATGCAATTTTAGGTCTAAGCTCCGGAGGTATATTTCTGAAAGGGCCGGGGCGACAGCCGAACCAATACATACGCCTTGACGTTGAATGTATTTCTGCTCATCGTAGTCTACCACTGTCGACTTTAGATACAGTTCAAGTATCCTTAGAAAATTATTGATCTCTATACCAGACTGGGACTGAAAGCGAACTAAATTCTCCTCTAGAAACGAGCGGACCCTAGAAAGCAAAATGGCTGGTTGGAGTGAATAATACAAATCCTTGATATCCAGTGAAAAAATCGTGCAAACTTTACCATGAAACGGTTGAATATCTGATATCAAATCCATGGAAGAACCTAATGCTAACGGGCTTTTCAAATCTAGGCACGAAAGACCATTCTGAAGGAACGTGGAGACAGTTTTTTGCCACGTGCCATCTTCGTTGATAACAACTCTCAGAGGAAGGTCAACCTTGTGGTCTTTCATAAAGAACTTAATGGCAAACGTATCCTTCAAGTTACCATTCAGTCTGGCAGCCAAGGACATAAAGTCACTGTCCTTAAAGGTTCTTACTATTTCTCTCTTGTGTCGGCCCAGATCCCCATCAAAAGAACGAAATAACCCGGAAACAGCGAGGTTACCTTTCTCCTTAAACTTAATGGAAGGCAGAACAGCAAACAGCCCCGATTTGTCCGTTTCAAGAAGCTTCAACTCTTTCTCTTCCAACTCTTTCTTAACACGGGTTACCATCCGAAAGTTTCTGACATCTGTTCTGTACGAAGCATCTACTACGGACGACATTCTCTTAAAAGCCGTCGATACAAGAGCACTTTTCTCAGCTGGTTGTGACACCGCGTTAGACATGACGTTAATTGCAGAACAAATATCCAAACGAGAGGGCTTCACATTCACGCAAAACTTCGGACCATTGGTTGACAATTCTCAGTTGATTTGGTGAGCTGTACGCCGAAGGGATTTACAAGGGCAGTTTTCATCGCGGTAACCGTTGACATGAACCCAGGTTTCGGTGACTTGCTTGTTCTTATCTTCTGCCTCAGGGACCGGAAAGTTGTATTACAGTCTTTCAAATTTACAGCTTGCCACTGAGTAAATAAAGTCGAAGCTTGAAAATGTTCTCCAATGAAAGCGGTCCACAACTGATCCGCGAGTTGACTCACAGTTCGTAGATGATCTCTGGTGCAGTTTCGGTAGTCGTTGAGGATCTTCCGCTTCCGATGCCATCCAACTTGAAGGGTATCCAGGTGGTGAAAGCGCTCAGGGTCCACAAACTTGTACCTCAGACACATGCCGATGTAGGAAAGTTCCGCTTCCATCTGAGACATCCGGTAGCCGATCTTGCAGAGAACCCACAACGAGTGGGCGTAGATCCTTGGGAAGGTGAGTGAATGAAGGGAGGAAGGAGGAAGAAAACTTGCATCTTGAAGTATTAATGAGCAGAACGTAAGGGCGCAAGTGAGCTGGTGTATATTAAACATTTTAGTGAAAAACCCGAGACTGAGGTAAAGACAGACGACGACAGGGAAGAGAAGGAGAACGTCTCAAACACAGCTAAACCTTTATAAAGGAAAGAACCCTTTATATAGGGTTGAAAAAAGAAGGAAGGAAAGGGAACTCTTCTTCACATCACCCCTCTCCACAAAAGACACGACACCACTTCTCTCTACAAAAGACAAGACATCGGACCTCTCACAATGGGGTCAAAACAACAAAGTAACTGACCGCACAAAGATAACACATAAAAAAAAAAAAAAACAACGCTGGGAAAAACACAGACTGCACTGGACCTTTCACCGAGAAAGTCAGCTAAAAAACTATACACAAAAAAAATTGTTAACAATATTATTAGAGATTTAGAAATCGCTTCCATTCCGCATCTAAAGACAAAGAAGGCTTGTTCACTGCGTTCCCATGCTTCGTTATTGCGATTGACTCTTTCAGCAGGCGCTTGTGGTCGTTTTTTTCTGTTACAATCGTGGTTGTAGAGTTCCATAAAGGCACGCAATTCCTACACTCCTGAATATGCTTGGATACCTCGGAATATGGATCCTTGTTTTTGACACAACGTTTATGTTCACCTAGTCTATCATTAATACAACGCTTCGTTTGACCTATATAGCACAAACCACAATCAAAGGGGATCTTGTAGACTATACCTGAAATACATGTAACGCACTTTTCTCTGTGTTTTTTCAAACAGCCTTTCTGGGCGGAAGCGAACGGAGTTAACCGTTTCAAACTGCTATCTGTGCTAAACGCCATGCGTAAACCAAACTTATCACCGACTGATTTTAAATTGTGTGAAATTTTATGAAAAAACGGTACGACTACAAACTTTTTGTGCTCGGGCATTTTCCTAATTTCTGACATCATAGTCAGCGTTCGGCCAATCGTGGAAGGCCGACCACAGCGACGCTTTCGGTCGCGCACGGGGCTAATAGGCTCCCTACGGGAGCCAGAGTTGCGCGTTCATCTCCGTAGCGCCGTCTTTCCTGCACGGCATGTTGATCCCGCTCGTCACGTGACTGAATTCGGCGAATGGCGGCGTGCTCAAAAGCAGGGGAACGTACGCCGGGGCGCATGCAACGTCTACTTTCCTGCACGGCACTTGATCCGGCTCCTCACGTGATCGGATCTCGGCGAATAGCGGCGCGGCGGCACGTGGAAAACAGACGCGCAACTGTGGCTCCCGTAGGGAGCCTATAGACCTTTCCAGCGGCAGTCTCGAACGAAGCGACCGGGCAAAAAATGCTGAGTCACCGAGCTGTGGACGCATGCGCAGCGTCCGATATACCGCACAGCAGATCAACAGCGCATGCTCCGAAGGCGTTCCACAGCCCAGCAGACAAAGACGGCAGCGCGCAGGAGGCGATTTCTGCAAAGGTCTATACAGGAACTCTAATCTCACGGAGCGAGCTAAGATGGCCTTCGTCTGCAAATGAGAACGGAGAATGCGGTTTGTCTGCTATCCAGCGTTATTCGCAGACGGACATAAAACGAGAAAACGTTGTCGTTCTCTAAAACACCGAAAAATAAGTGTGTCCTCCGCTACAAAGAGAGCCCCGCGGCCAGGTGAGATCGGTTACGGGCTGAAATCGTCTGCTCTTTTCCTTTTGAAGACACTGTCAACCTGCACTCCTATTTCAAATTTCAAGTTGGTCTGCTGCCGTACACAATCTGACATGGATCGGTAGATGGTAGCGCTAAAGCCTAAAGGCATGGCACCAGAGACGTTCTCATCAAAAGAATGTCTGAGCGTGGACTCGCGAACGGACCAAACATTTCTCATTAGTCGACTACGCGCCGCCAGCGAAAAGCTGTGACATCACGCCCAATCAGCAGCTGAGAAAGTTCTCGCTAGCTCACCTTGACCAAAATCGTACCCTAGTTGGTTTAATCCCCTGCCCGTTTCGTTTGGATGAGCATCGTATACCGGTGTGCGGTCGTGTATCAGAACTGCGTGGTGCACGTTAAATGCCCCAGGCTAGCTGTTGCACTACTAAATTTCTTAGCTGAGAGACGCCCATTGAGGCTGATTAACTTCCGGCTGTCTAAACATACATACGACGTAACGGACTCCAGGCACGGAACATAGCTCGAAAGTTCGTTTGTTTGTTTGTTTGTTTGTTTATTTTGAGTGCCCAAAAACAGCCAAAGCCTATACATTGGTGCACTTGTTAGTAACTCTTCAGATAGCATATAAACGCAAACAAGAAAAGTATGGTCGCCTCACACACCTCTAAAGGAAAAACACAGGAATTGAATAGTTGCAAAGTATGAACATTATTTCAATACATGAAGCAAGCACTTCCTAAAATGAGGTTGGTTAGGGTTGAAAATGTCAATGCCGTCTGATTCCAGATGATTGAAGTAGTTTTGCAGTCGACCCGAGGGTGACGTGAAATCGCTGTAATTGACATGGAAAGTGCGACTAGAACGAACATTTCTACCGGGTATGTGATAGTTAATAGATGTGACCAGAGAGCTAATATCGTGAATAAAATGTATGCATTTAAACAAGAATAAAAGGTCGCGCGAGCATCGTCTTGATGCAAGGTTAGGTATTTGCGATTGTCTAAGCACTTAGTTGTAATCATATAGATCGTGTGATGGGGATCTAAAATGATAAGTTCTGGCAAATCTTTTCTGTACGCGTTCCACATTATTGGAAGCTGTAGCACTAAGGCTGTTCCAAATCACAGTGCAGAAGTCATGTTTTGGAAGAACTATGTTTCGATAAAGTACGTAGAAAAGGTAAACACTTGAAAAACACTTACTAAATCTTGAAATTGCACCGAGAAGACGAAAACAAGATCTCACAACGTATGTCGCGTGCGAGTTAAAGTTGAGTTTGGAGTCTAGCATCACTCCCAGATCTTTCACATTCGTAACTCGAGTAATCGACGAATTTTCTAAGTAGTACAGAAAGTGAGTTGGATTAGTCTTACGCGTGAAAGATATTACATTTGTTTTTCCAATGTTAAGATCAAGCCCGTTATCTTTACACCATAGACAGATGGCGTTGATATCTTCCTGCAGTAGAGCACAATCATTTAATGACAAAATATTTTTATATCATCAGCGAACTGCAAGAGGCTCGAATGGCGAATGATGTCTTGGACATCTTTAACAAATATAATAAAAAGAAGAGGTCCCAGATTGGAACCCTGGGGTACACCAGATGGCACAGGAAAAAAAACAAGACCTAACATTTGCGTAGCCGACACAGTTTTCTCTCGCAGAAAGATAACTTTCAAACCAAGAACAGTACTCGTCACTGGGACCAGAAACTGAAGTTTGTGTAACAGTAACTTGTGGTTTACACGATCAAATGCCTCGCTACAATCAAAATACACTGCGTCAACTTGCTCTCGAGAACAGACTCTGGGGGCAACATCATTTAAAAAACACGCACGATTTGTTTCAACAGACCTGCCGCTCAAACAACCATGTTGGACTTCGGGTATTAAGTGCTTAAAACAGTATGTGAGATGCTTTTGAATGATTTTTTCGAATACCTTCGAAAATGCGGAAAGCAATGATATCGGTCTAAAGTTTGTGATATTCGTTGAGGTGCCTGATTTAGGAAGAGGGATTACCAAGCCCTTTTTCCAGGCGGTCGGAAAGATAGACTGCTTCAGCGACATAGAAAATATGTGGTGTAGAATGGGAGCCAGTATGTCGACACACCCCTTAACTATAAAATTCGGTATGCCATCGAGGCCGCAAGATTTTTTAGATGGGAGCTGATGAATTGCCCAAACAACGTCGGCAAGGTCAATTGTCGGAGGAGGAAAATGGTTATGAGTAGTTAGTAAAATCTCTGTGTTTTCGACGCTGACTGATGAATAGGTGGACAGGAAAAACTTTGCGAATTGATTGCATATCTTATCAGGATCAGAAGAATATGCTCCGTCAATCATAAGTGAAGCAGGACTCGACCTATCTCGAGTATGCTTTTTAACCAATCGCCAAAAATCCTGGGGACGCTTGGAAACACTTCCTTCGACTTGTCTACGATCAGCCTCTTTATCGCGCTTGTACAATTCTTTAACCGTGGCTCGGCATATTTAAAACCTGTCATAAACTTCGTTGCTGTTAGTAGTGCGGTAAAGACGGTGCAAATGTAACTTTTTGCGCATTACGCGTTTTAATTCGCGAGAGGGGGGATATCTGTTTGATCGATCAGTTTGTTTACGAGGTATAAAGCTGCGCATGCCGGTCACCAAAATATTGGTCGAAGCAGTGACCGCCTCGTCAATCGAGTGTAAACGAAGGACGTCGTCCCACGCGTACGCAGCAAGGAAAAGATAAAAGTCAAGATATGAGCCGTTGGCGTAATCAAACCGATATATGTTTTTGTGTTTCACGGACGAGACTAGCACGTCTACCTTAACGGAAAATGGAACATGCCATATATCGGCGGAAACAATTGGATTGCTCACTATTGCAATATTGTAAGTTTCAAGATTAGTAAAAAGAACGTCCAGAGCGTTTCCACATGCGTTTGAAGGAACTTCGCCGCGGTAAAGATCGTTGTAGTGAACAAAATTTAAGAGCTGATTTTCTTTACGACAGCTTGACTCTGAAG
Organism: Ixodes persulcatus; assembly: GCA_013358835.2. NCBI lineage: Eukaryota > Metazoa > Arthropoda > Arachnida > Ixodida > Ixodidae > Ixodes > Ixodes persulcatus. The sequence continues at coordinate 11,438 of JABSTQ010003085.1, forward strand.
CTTCGCTCGACCACCACGTACCAGGTACATTAAAATCGCCGACAATGATCACGTTAAAGTTGGCGGGGTCGAGTTTTTCTGATAAACTGATCAGAACCTGCTCGAATTCCTTGGAATCGAGAGACGGGGTGTATAATAATTTCCTATTAAAAGATTTTTGGGTCCGCCAGTTTTCACTTCAAGCCAAACACATTCTTCATAGCTTTCGAGATCCAAGCGACGAACTGCCGTAATGTTGTTGCGTATGGCTGTGAGTACACCACCACCGTATTTCTGTCCGGTAACTCCGTAATTGCGGTCGCGGCGAAATGTGGAGTAGCTGTCACAAAAATATTCATAAGATGAGATGTCACTTAGTAGCCAAGTTTCTGTAATACAATACACGTCGTAGTCTGAAAGCGCTACCCCCTCAGAGAAAGTATCGGCCTTAGTGCGAAGGCCCCTGCCAAGTTTCTGTAATACAATACACGTCGTAGTCTGAAAGCGCTACCCCCTCAGAGAACGTATCGGCCTTAGTGCGAAGGCCCCTGCCAAGTTTCTGCAATACAATACACGTCGTAGTCTGAAAGCGCTACCCCCTCAGAGAACGTATCGGCCTTAGTGCGAAGGCCCCTTACGTTTTGGTAGTAGATTGATAAAGCTTTAAGCTTCTCCCGTAATACAATACACGTCGTAGTCTGAAAGCGCTACCCCCTCAGAGAACGTATCGGCCTTAGTGCGAAGGCCCCTTACGTTTTGGTAGTAGATTGATAAAGTTTTAAGCTTCTCCCGTGTCTGCGAGATGTCACTTAGTAGCCACGTTTCTGTAATACAATACACGTCGTAGTCTGAAAGCGCTACCCCCTCAGAGAACGTATCGGCCTTAGTGCGAAGGCCCCTGCCAAGTTTCTGCAATACAATACACGTCGTAGTCTGAAAGCGCTACCCCCTCAGAGAACGTATCGGCCTTAGTGCGAAGGCCCCTGCCAAGTTTCTGCAATACAATACACGTCGTAGTCTGAAAGCGCTACCCCCTCAGAGAACGTATCGGCCTTAGTGCGAAGGCCCCTGCCAAGTTTCTGCAATACAATACACGTCGTAGTCTGAAAGCGCTACCCCCTCAGAGACGTATCGGCCTTAGTGCGAAGGCCCCTGCCAAGTTTCTGCAATACAATACACGTCGTAGTCTGAAAGCGCTACCCCCTCAGTATCGGCCCTTAGAACACCCTTACGTTTTGGTAGAATTGATAAAGCTTTATCGCTTTCTCCCGTACATATCGGCCTTAGTGCGAAGGCCCCTTACGTTTTGGTAGTAGATTGATAAAGCTTTAAGCTTCTCCCGTAATACAATACACGTCGTAGTCTGAAAGCGCTACCCCCTCAGAGAACGTATCGGCCTTAGCGCGAAGGCCACCGTGTACACCCTCAGGATTCACTAGTGGGTGTTAATACATACACGTCGTAGTACTGAAACACGCTACCCCCCCCTCAGAGAAAAGACGTATCGGCGCGTAGTGCGAAAACTTGCTTTAAAGCCTTGTACATACGAGCGTGTCGTCCTTCACCACATCAGCCACAAACTGTTCGATGTCTTCTGTGTTGTATCCGGGTTCATCCTTGTTACGAACAATGCTTTCCGGGCAGGACCCCGGGGAACGCCTCAGAGTCGTCGACTTGCTGGCACCCCTCGTATTTCTGCCGTCCGCCGGCGTCGAACCTCATTCCAGCCGTCTTCGGGCTGGTTGCGTTTGCCTGAGCAAGGACTGACGTTATCCGAGTGCGTTGACGGTGTCGGTGGAAGCAGAAGTGGACTGTCTGGAAGGTCGTTGGGTCTCGTTGTTCGCCGGTGCCTTGTTTACAGCGTTGGGACGAACAGGCGGCGTTTCATCACTTGTTTGCTTCGTTGTATTCTTCGCCACACTGGCATAGCCCCTGCCTGTTTGTTGAACGGTCAACAAAGCGTCGAGGGCTTTCGCAAGGTTTTTATTCACGAAGTCCAGGCGCTTCATGACCAATGAGTTATTGTTTTTCAGTTCCAGCCTCATAGCAGCGTTTTCGAGCTTGAGTGACGTCACTGTAGCTCTCAGCCGGGTCGACTTTAAAAAGCAGCTCTGTCGAGTAGCAGCCGAATTTGCAGGATGTTCATCACTGCCCAGCAGGGGGCGTAGTCGAGCGGGGCGACAGCACGTCAGCATTGACGAGGCTTTCCTCACCGCGCGGACGCCGAGGCAGTCAGTGCATTTGTAGATGCTGACACCGTCGCGAAAAAGGACGTCGTAATCGTCTTGGCGAAGTTCAGGCATTTTGTGTGGAAGACGATATCACAATCCACCGCTGCACGCGATGGAAGTTTGCCGGGACGAGATAGGCAGGGTGCACTCAGCGCACACACCCATCTACTGCTGGCGAGGGAGCACGAGAGCATGCGACTGCCCTCATTCAGTGCGCAGCGCTGAATGAGGGCAGTCGCATGTGACTGTGACACTGGATCGGATATCGAGGTTTTGGCTGACGATAGATTCACGGCATCCGTCCAGAGCTGCAGAACTATGCGTCTTTTGGCTTTCTTCTTGTAGTCAGAGGCCATTTAAACAAATTCAGGAACACTCCAGGACAAGGTACTGTGGCAGTCCAAGCTACGGGCGCACGGCTGGTCCCGCATCATGAACGCCGATCAAAGCATTGCTCGCGCACACTTGACTCGTTTATATTATGTCGTAGCCCATACCCGTCCGAGCCCCTGTTAGGGGTGAAAAATAGTAGTAAATAAAGAATTCGGCAGAGACACTTCAGACTGCTAAGGTGTAGGATTGCGAAAGCATTCCTACAAGCTACATCTTCCTTCTTCACACGACGCTCCGGCGGTGACATCACGCTCTGCGTTGCTCTGCTTTTCTTTGTGTTTTATTTCTGAGGCGCGTGCTTGATGACGTATTGGTGTGACCATGTTTTGAGCACAACGCCGCCGCTTTTTCGCCTAATGGGACAAGTGAGGCTTTCGCCTTTAAAAGTTATTTCCGTGTTTGGCAACCCTTCGCGACCCGACGGCGCAACAAGGTGTCTTCCCCGCGGTTCTTCCTTTCGGGCTTTGTATTTGACAAAGTAAGTTTTCTTTTTCAATCGAGGTTCGGGCGAGTAGCGGTTGTTCTCCTTCGCCAATATGCGAATGTGAATGGTTTTCACACGCAGTAAACAAGAAGATGTACACAGTACGACGCATTTACGAATCTGACACGGTGCCGCCGAGTCATTTCACCTATATAGTTTATCCTCGATTAACGAGTTTAGCCAGCCGGAGGTTTGTAGTTTTGGACTTCTGGTGGCGCAGAAAGTGAAAATATTATTAACGGGGAGAGGCCTCGCATTAGATCTTCTTCGCAAAGCGACTACCACTGCTACAAGCCGTGTTTTTTGTACACGTAAAAAGGAAGCAAGGTGTGGCTGTTGTACCTTGCGTCTCCGTAAACGTCAAATGACCAATCTCCACCGTAACACCTTTCTTCCGAACGAAATATTGCGTCACCGATTGGCCTGAAGCCAGATTCACGCGACGACCTTACGACGAATTAGAAGCGCGCCTGATTGTTTACGGTGGGCCGCCCTACATAATGCGGAGAAGAGGCAGCTTCCGGTCGACGCTTCCACCAGCCACGCACTGTCGAGATAAACAGGTGACCGGCACGTCTGGACCTTGATAGTAGAGAGTTTTAGTAGATCGTTCCGATGACTCCGATGACTCCGAAACGATACTCCGCCTTTGCGCATGCATCGCATAGGAAGTATCGGAACGATCGACTAAAACATGAGGCGCGCCTCGTGCGCGCACTTTTTGAATTGCCGACAAACATTAAAAAGTATCGCTAAATATCTCGAACACTATTTCCCTTTCGCAAATTGTATAAACTGGTCTAACCCTTATAAGTAATTGGCTTTAAAACTGCTGTGGGAACATTACTCATAAAAGCAATACTTAAAAAGTCCATGAAGCAATGTATGTTAATTGGTCGACGGATCCTGATATATATCTATGTTCCGTCTAACGTCCGCCGAGCCCGTTAAGGTATACACAGTGAAAACAGCACTCGTGTAAGGGTCACCCACCTTAAAAAAAAAAGGAAAAAAAAATGTTACGTTTAAAAATAAACACCCTGCATAAACGCCGTTTTGATTGCCTTCGAAACTTGTGATACTTTTTTTTTTCACGTGTACCTTTTACTCCGGCATGACGGTACTATTAAAGATGTGTTGAGCTAGAGCACCTCTTGGGAGTACGCGATGTCGGTCCAAACTTCTTCTGCCGTACGTGACGTCAGCGTCAAGTTGCGATCATCTATACTTCGTTTCAGCTTCCGTCCGAGCTGCAGCCAAAGCTACGTGTGGCCGGAGCCAATCACACGCCGGCAATAGGTCACGCGATCTCGCCTGCACTTTTGTATCACTCCGCTGTGCCGCTGGTCGTCCGCGCCGCCCGCGCTCGCCGAGTATTTCGTCTGCTACGGTTGTATCAACGGTATCGTCTGCTACACGTTTAAAAAGTGCCCCTTCACAGCTTTCACGTTCTGAAATTTAGTCAGAGGGGATGTCAGTACGTAGGCTGGCCGCTTACGTCAATGTCCGAGTTTTCCAACTGTTCGGCATTTCGGCATAGTTTCGAGATGTAAGGACACATTGCAAGGTGCCGGATGACCCGGCCGTTGATGTTTCCTTGTATTGTCTGGATAACAGGGCTCGAGGCGCAGTCCTTTCCACCAGCTTCTCGGCGTTCAATGTGATCGGCAGGTAAAGAGGTGTAGGTGCCCTGATTTCGCCGCGTATCGGTGAATTGTAGTGGCCGGGACGCTTTTCTTGTTTACAACGCATTCGCGATACGACGCGACCGGAGTCTCCTGCCGAATTGGAAAGTAGACATTCATCACGACCTTTCGCGCCTGACGCCCAAACGTGCCTTTGCAAAAGGACGTTTTGAAGATATGTTTTTGAAGCGACTCGGTGAGAAAAGCAGCGAAGCACATGATTCGGCCATTACGGGAACGAAATCACACAAAAAAACCGAGCGCTGCAGCCGTGTTGCCAGCGGATATACGTGGTTTCACCAAACCACATGCATTTACATATATTAAGAAAAACATAAACTTCAGGTATTTAATTCCTTTAGTTGCAAATCATTCTCAGCAGTACACATGTGGAATATTGTGCAACGTCTACGCACAAAACAGTTATTAAAAAAAAAAAAAACTTTTTCGGACTACTTTGCGATGCGTAGGAATGCTCTTCTCGAAGTTGCGAACCGTCCCTCAGCCTTTGGCTGCGCTCGGACGGAAGCTGAAACGAAGTGTAGTGGCACGAGAGTTCATACAATCGGTCGCAAAAGATGGGTCCCGAAGCGGCTACCACGCAGTCCAACAGCGAGTTTCCAGCGCTTCGACCGAACACGCGCCTTTCCGCTCCCAGTGTGAACAGGCATGTAGGTGGTTCTTGCTGACACGCTTGCATCTGGGACTTGGGCTCCCTCCTGCATCCCCGAAAGCACGAACAACGCCGCGGCAATTTGTTTCCACGTGCGCCGCCGCAAACGAGCCATGCGGTCCGCCTCCTTTTAGCAACGATGGTAGTTAACGTTGACTCGGTATCGATAGCGCTTGTAGCAGTCGATCGAGGCGGTTATCCTGGCCTCAGTAAAGCTGGTCATTCGGGCCCGTTGAAATCACGGTATCGACTTTTCACTGCACGGGCACACTAAAGAAGCGTTGCCGGCCTACGTTTGTTCCGATAGAAAACCCAGGTGCTCCGTAGCCTGCCAAGCTCTCCGCTGTTGGTGTTGCCGAAGACGCTGTCACCATAGCAACAGCCCGCGGGGGAGCGTGCGGGATACCGGAAGGTGTCGTTTTCCTCTACGAGTGTTTTCCCTCTCTCACTTAAGAAAGCGTTCGTGGATAGCCTCCACTTCTTGCTATGTGCGTAACTTAGGAAATTCTTAGCCAAGTTGTCGTAGTTAGAGCCACTCAATGAGCTACGCTTAGAGTATCGGCACTTCGTTCCCCACTCTGCTAATAGGCGCCGCCATCTTGGTGCTTAGTGCAGAGCAGACGCAACTGTCGATCGTCAGAATTCAAAAATGCGACTTCCTCAGCTTTAGAGACGGTGTTAGGAAGCTCAGCTGATATTGTTTTGCTCTGTCGCGAATTGTTTTAACATTTTCGGAGGACGGAAAAGCGTTTCCTGCGATTTCAGATAAAGCTTCAGATAACCGGCAACCATGATCCTAAGCACCAAGATGGCTCAAGTGTGATTACTCTGAAGTGCAGCTTATGTAGTGGCTCTAGTCGTAGTCTAAGGAGCTCTTTGTGAATCGAACCTGCAGACTTGGCTAATAAATCGGTCAGCGAGAAACTTGCTCATTTTTTGTGCTCTCGTTTTACGGCATCTGGTAAATGTCGATTAGCTTATGAGAAGGACCTCGCTAAGCGTCCAACTTGATTGTTCCTAGAAAACTTGGGCTATTCGTTATTTCATTGTAGAGGATAAACGCGCCCAGAAGACGACGGGTCCATTAAACGCCACAGAGCGCTCTGTGGTCTTCGTCGTCCTTTAACTTGCCCGTCGTCCTTTTAGCCCTTTGATTGTTTCCGGAGCCCTTAAAGGGGGAGCTGCGGCGAAATGTTAATGGCCACTGAGTTGCTTCAAGATTGGTTCTACACATTCATAGCCACATGCGAACTAATAATCCAAATTACGAGTCACAATATAATGAAGTTTTCAGTTTGGCCTGAGAGGCTTGGCGGTTGTACTGGCAACAGTGAAAGCGTGACCCACAGACGTAATACGGGACAACAGGGGGCCGCTGGTTCCCGGCCAGAGCCATCAATACTGGGAGAGTTCTTTTGAAGACAGTCTGGCAACCACGACAAGAGATCTGGCAACCAGAACCCCGCCATATCGTAACTCGTGACCCACTCTGGATTAGCCGTGTCTGCAGTGACGTGTCATTGCACCGAAAGGGTCTCTCGTCAACGCCGTTGGCTGTTTCCACCAAATCAATTTTGACAAATTATCCAAACATCAAGGAAAATGCTGGGAAAGTAAGTACACGCGCTGATCGCGCTCGCCTTATCTGCATAAAAGATTCCAAGTAAATAACCGAAATAAAACGCTGATGATCAGGCGTGCGATTTGCTCGAGGTTTTCGCTTTCGAACAGTTGTTGCTGCACAAGGCAGAACGCGCAGCGCGTCTGACCGGTAACTGAGCAAAAGGTCTGTTGCTCACACTTCCCTATCTGCAAACATCTCCGAAAATATTGCCGTCTTACGTTCCCGTTTTTTGTCTAGAAAATTACTTCTCGATATTCCCACCGCCACCACAACACCGCGGAAAGCGTTTGCTATGCAGATACTGCCAACACGTGCTCTAAATTGCCCGACCCCTTTTGATTAAGAAACCATGTTTTTGTGGAAAACAAACAGGAGAAAGCTTATTTGTAAATTTCGCGATTGGGTATTGATAAAAAGTTGGCGGTGTTTGAACGTACCGAACAATTCCAGGCGTAACAGAATGCCTATGAACGAGAAATGTTTCCCTAACGCTACTTGCGACCGCGAATTTAAGTGGCTCGCTCAGAGTGGAGTTTGGGAACGAAAACGAGTCTCCATTTTGCGTTATCGCGAGGTCGGCTTATACCCAAATCACACGGCAGCGTAAAGGTACCTTTAGCCCAGGTACCTGTCGTAAAGGGAGCTGGAGATCGTGATCACACGGCGCATAAAGGTCCCTTTTGCTAAGGGAGGTCCTGTGTTAAACGGAGCTCGCTGAGCTCCCTTAACAGCTACAGGGAGTAGCCTCGAACCCACGAACTCAAAATTATATCACATATATATAAATATATCTCGTTTAATGCATTATAACAAATTGAATATATATAAGTATCAAATTATGAAATGATTGTGAACACAAATGTGACGCAATAATACATTAACGATGAACGCATACTCTAGCTAGCAGGTGGCAGCGGCGGCACGTGGAAAACAATGTCTGCTACGAGCCCGAACGCGATGGACCACTGCGAGGTCTTTTTCGAGGTTGTAGACGAGTCGCCCGACTCTCCCGCCCAGGACCCTTTTATCTTCGTCGTCGTCCATCCCTTTCGATCGCGTGACTGGCGTCACTGTGAGACTCCGTCGTGGTTCGTTTCTGCCGGGCACTATTTAGCTACTTCAGTGAGAATTATGCTAGAAAATGGAGCTGCTAAACATAAAAAAGTCGCCCACCTCGCAATGCAAACTCGTAAACGCGGATGATTTATGGCTCGTGTGGCCAGGGGTCGAACGTTTTAAAGCAAGACCCATTTAGGTGTGCCCTTAGACTCGGAGAAAAAAAGTAAAGTGCCGTAAAAGCGGACATAAATATTATTTCGGTTTTAAATGCGATATTTCGCATCCAATAATAAAAAACAAACTGCACGTCATACCTATTTCGAGTAATACTTATTTATCACGCGCTCCTCTCGCGGTTAAGCTGGAATCCAATCGACATCCTAGCTACATGGATTCGAGCAAACAGCGAAATTTAAATACGAAAAAAAAAACGAAGTATGTACTATTTGCAGCCTAAAAACAAACGTGACAGTACCAACTTAGTTATACATTTTAAAGATGAAATTATAGAACAAGTCCACGAACAAAAAGTTTTGGGAGTTTGGTTTAATCGAGAGCTAAATTGGAACGCACACCTGAATAAATTAAGTTCCGAGCTTTCACGGTCGGTTGGATGTCTATATAAAATAGGGAACCTTATACCAAAATGGCTAAAGAAAAACGTATATTATTCGCTCTTTGACTCTAGGCTCTGTTATTGTCTTCTAGTGTGGGGCACGACATCGACCACAAACTATAACTCGTTGCTCACACTGCAGAAAAAAATGTTGCGCCTACTTGAAATTTATAAGGGTAAAATACGAGACCCGCACACTGCGCCACTTTTTAAAAAAATATGGCGTTCTCAAGGTCAATCGGATATATTATTTTAAGTTATTACGACTGATTCACAAACAAACGCTATATGTGACGGATTTAAGTGACGTAACGCACGCATACCCTCTTCGACACGCACATAGGCGACCCCCTCAGACCCGGACAAATTATGGAACACAAACAATGGAATATCAATTCAGTAAAGCTCCGAATAACATTAAAGACCACGTAGATTTTAATAACAATTTTAGTAAATTTAAAAGGGATCTCGGGACACTCATGGTGGGCAGTGATAACACCTTATTATTTGAATTTGTACGTAATAACTAGTTGTTTTTCTGGTATATTCTAAAAATGAATATCTTGTTTATTACTAAGCGTTATCATCGCACATCCAGCGTCACATCTATGAAAGCATCCCTTTCCTTGCCTAACCTCTCTCTTCGCAGGAAAATATCCCGGCTTTGTCTTTTTCAGAAAATTTTTCACTCTAATCCAACACTTCGTCAAACATTATTCTTAGAACCATCTTACATTTCGCTAAGAACTAATCACCATCTAAAAGTGGGCGTCCCCCAGTGTAACACCTCATCTTTCAATGCCTCCTTTCTCCCTCAGACCTCAATAGATTGGAATCGCCTTCCTGCACCCATAGTCTCGATAACTGATGCCACTGATTTTAAAATTGCCATTACTAAGTTTTTTGATGTTCAATAACTTTTGTTTTATGTCTTGCCTTATGTATCGTTATACTCACATGTTTCCGTTTAGAAAAACCCCACTCCTCTCTGTAATGCCTTCGGGCCCTGAGAGAACAATAAATGAAATGAAATGAAATGAAACTCTGTAAACTGTGTGCTGCTGGAAAGCGCTGCATTGGGGACAGAGACCTTGTCAGGCTTCGAGCCTTCAGTCCCTGTCTCCATTTCGGTTGATTCCGGAAAAATAAACATTCATTCATTCATTCATTCATTCATTCATTCATCAACCTAAAGTGCTCCGTTTATTTATTGTGTGATCAAGAACGCCGCGCCGTTTACTACAGGTACCTTCAGCTAAGGGACCTAAGCTAAAGGTACCCGTATGAATTGTGTATTATTCTAGCTGTCGCGAGCTCTCTCGCTATACACGGCTCTGTTCCTGGCGAGTTACAAGCTCGATGGTGCGAATGGATCACGCTAGCAAAACATAAAAAGAAAACATACGCTGTGATTTTAGGCTACCTGCTCGACTTGCAAGTCATACAATATGTGACCCACTCGAGAGCGCGGGAAAATGTTAGTTTTGGCATAACCGTCGTGTTTCTTCTCTTTTGAGAGGTATTGACTAGCACGCAGGAAAGAGTCCAGCAACTCGAATATGCGCTTAGTTTGGCAAGCTCGGAAAATCCCTTTCATAGTCGTCCAAGCAAACTCGGGAGGCCTACCCAAACGGAGAGACTGGAAATCCCTCGAAACGCCAACAATGCTCGTCCACAGGGGTCCGTAGGAGTTACGCGTGGAGCTGAAAGAAAACTCGTGAATTGCGCGCTCCGGGGCTTGTCAAGAGCGTCTAGCGAAACGGAGGATGTGGTTTGGGCTCTTTGCAGATTCTGGACTTTCTGCGGCGGCAGGGGCTCCGGGAAGAAGGCATCCTGCGGGTGTCCGGATCCGCCGTCAAGATGGACGTGAGTCTCTTTTTCTCACGTCACACACCTCGGGCTCAGCAAAGCTTCCCGCAACGCCACGCAGATGTCATCGTCTTCCAACGTCAGTGATGACGGTGTCCGTGCGGCTTGCGCGTTGCGTCAATGGCCGAAATCTCGACTAGATTGCGTGGCGGTCGGCATCGCGTAGCCGGTGGCTGCATCGCACGCTCTCTCCAACGAGCTTGAAACGGCGGGAATCTACGAGTGGATCTCGTTTATTTCACAACAGTCGAACGGTGGTGCGAGAGGATGGCCGAGGCGTTTCTATTTCAGCCCCTTCCAGGGCGAGGCAGCGTTCCGAGTTGGTCGAATGGCGTCCTATCGGACACGGACGATAAAGTGAGCGTATTTTTAGCGCAACTCGGTCAGCGCGCTATTTGCTCAGCGCCTGCGTGTCGAGGCCTTGTGCGAGCCACTCGACGAAGATGACGGCGTCTTGGACGCGCTTCGAGAGGGGTGGCCGCGCGGTCCGTCTCGATCGTTGTCGATTGCGTCCTCCGCGGCATCCGATTGCGAGGACATCTCGCCCTTCATTCGCCGCGCAGCCCGCGTCAATAAATGGAGCGTCTCACGGACAGTTTTACCGAGTCTCTTGCTTCCTAAGTTCTATTAGCACGATGCAGCTTGTCGGCGAATCTCGTGTCGCGAAACTAGGTTTCGGGAAACAGATGTCAACGCGACCGAAAAAGTGATGCTCCTTCGAAAACGGTTGCGCTCGCTCTTCGCTTCTGGAGCGAAATTTCGCTGAGACCTCACCGAGGCCCGTCAATCACCCGAAGCAGAACGCTGCCAATGGCCGCTCGACATCGCAACACGTCTTTTTCGAGGAGGCTGAGTTTTGGGCCAATTCCGTATCCGAGCCAAAATGGCCAAATCCGAAAAGAGGAAACAAACATGGCGGCGAGGCGGAGAAGCCGTGCGTACGGGCGGTACGGGCAGTGCGGGTTGGTGCAGTTGGTGGCGCGGTGCAGATTCCTCCAGTCGCGACGAATAACCTGAGGTATAAAAGATCTTTCAGCGGTGCAAAAATGTCCGAAATACTTTGAGATCATCCGCCTGTTCTTTGACGTTCGTGATCCTTCCCCGGTTTGGCAGGCCTAGTAAACCGAGTGGGTCGAATTCGACCAAGTTTATCGAGTGGTGTTAATTAATTAATTCACTAATTAATTCATTTATTGTACCCTTAGAGGCCCCATCAGGGACATTACATAAGGGGGAGGGGATGCATGAAAAATGCAAACGGTCAACGCATGAACAGGCAGGTGGCTGACACCTACAGTGCTGGCAAGTAATATAAACGATCTTAAAACGATTGTGTGCGGAATAAAACTGGAACATAAATACACTAGCAAAAGAGAGCAATCGAAGCATTGAGGAACAAGACAGGGTCACCTATGGCTATACGATGTCAGATGGCAGGTCATTCCAGTCTGTGATGGTCTGCGGGAAGAAAAGATCGGTTGAAATAGTTGGTGCGGCCGGTGATTCGAGATACCTGACACGAGTGGTTTTGTCGTGACGATGCTCTTCTAGTAGGAAGTAGAAGTGAGTTACGAGGCATTGGATTATAATAGAAAATTTTCTGAAATATGGTTAAGCACGATATGTTACGGCACGACTTCAAAGTTGGAATATCCAGCTGGCGTTTCAGCGCAGAGACGCTAGTTGTTTGGTAATAATCTGTGTCCGTCATTACAGGCACGTAATTACAAAAAGCCAGGATTTTCCTAAAGTTTCGGGGGAAAAAACCTCATCGGGGGGGGAGGGGGGGGGGGAGAATACAAGGGTTGTGGGAAAATGGAAGATTTCGGCCATGAAAAAATGCGAGCGTCACTTCTCGACGACGACATTCTTCGGGAGGTGTCTCACGGGAAGTTACCGAGGACGGTGGAGAGGAGGTCCCAGGAAAATGGTCAAGAGCTTCTGCAAGAAAGAGCGCTCGCAGAGTCGATTCGCAATGAGGAGAAGCGGTGAGGGGGGTGGGGCATTCTGGCCGGGCCACCACTGTGGCCCCTTGGATAAAATACTCGATCCCCCTTACACTAACATGCTGTTAGTCATTGCTGGGTACAGTTCTGTACCTGACCGCAGTCAATGCCGTCGCACACAACTACAAATTAAGAAACGTGGTAATAATCATTACAGGCACGTAGCCAGGATTTTGTTTCGGGGGAAGGGGGGGGGGGGGGGGGGGCTTGCCCATGAAAAAATGCTGTATGAGGGGGAGGGGGGAGAGGAGGTCCCAGGAAAATGGAAGATTTCGGGGAGGGGTGGGGGGGGGGGGGCCGGGCCCCATGGGCCTCCCCCCTGGCTACGTGCCTGAATCATTAAGAATAAATCTGGCCGCGCGATTTTGAACTGACTCAAGATGAATAATGAGATAAATTTGACGAGGGCTCCAAATCGCTTCTGCGTACCCCAACTTTGGTCGAACGTCAGTCTCGTACGCCCCGGAGATGAGAGGGTTCCTCGATGTACCCGAGAGTTCGTAGACTGTCACACTGGGCGTACTTGGTATCATTTTGACGCGAAACGCCCGATATTTCCGGTGCAGATGACAAGGTTTGGCGAACCTCTGCTGAGTGATTACGTCCCAGGTTTTGCGCGTCAAACTCCAGGTGGGAACAGGCCGATTGGGCGCGCGTTCGCCAAATCGTCGCGGGTTGAAAAGATACATCGTGTGAATAAACCTTTAAGCCGGGACTGCTCATACATCATGTACAAAAGACAGTCTGAGCATTCGAGTCACCGCAATATATCCGAGGTTCGAATGCCGCGTGCAAATACGTTTTCTCCTTGAACTCATATGCGGCATTGGAAGCAGGGATCTCGCCGTGACTGGCGTTGAAATCTGTCTGCAGACAGAGCCGTTTCTACTGAGAGAGTTTGGCCAGTGGGCGGAGCTTGTTGCCCGCTAGAACCTGGGGATTTGGCGATAACACGAAACGGCGTTACTTCTTTGTCTCGTTTATTCCTGAGAAATCGCATAGAGTTTCTTTGAGTCAAAGCCCCAAAATGGCGGACGGAAGTACTCATCTCCCGATTGTCAGACTACGCTGCTGTGGTTGCCAGGCTGTCAAAATCTCCTTAAAAAAGGACAAACTCTCTGAGTATAAACGGCTCTGTATGCAGACTGTCTTTTGTATGAGCAGTGTGAGACCGGCTTTAGAAGCGCGGCGCCCTCCATAGGGGCCCAAACATCAATGAAATGCGCACCAACCTAATTTTTCTCAAGCCTTTGTATGGAAACCTCCGCGGGCCTTTTTTCTTCGTGTTGGTCCGACCGCGTGACGTCACGTGACAGCATAGTGTTGCCTGTCATCAATTTCCCCGCTAACGTTAGAGAGGACATACGTCGCCGCCCTGAGTCGTGGTCGCATGACCTAGTCGCGTGACGTCACGGGGCTACGTGACGTGTGGGATACGTGACGTCAGCCCCCCTCTATTTAGCGGTGAACACGACAGAAACTGCTGCTTGTTAGAAACCCGGCCAAGTGCACCTTCGGTGACGAAATGTCTACAAGTCAGTCGATTCTGTTTCTGTTCTAACAATACGAATGCACGGTTGTATCAGCTCGTGTGGATCATCCACTTGAGTTCTGTGACGGGGAGGACAGGAGATGTTCTGTGAACGTCCCCGCCCGACAGACTGCAATGCGCGGCACCCTTTATTTAGGTCGCATTTTTGTTTCTTTTGTCCGAGATGCTTGAAAGTGAAAACTCGAAAAAGTTATCTTTTATTCCCATTCAAAAACTTGAATGGAAATAGAATCATTGAAAATAGGAGCGAGTTTTCATGAAGGTCTTTCGATGGCTGCCGCTCCTAGCTACGGCCTTCATCGGGGGCGGCATAGCAACGCTGATGTACTTAGCTGAGCTTCCTGCCTTTCCGTGCACTTTCGTGGGGTACAGAACGCAAATGGACAAACGCTGACTTGAGTCTCTCCCGGCGGTCTGAGTCAATGCCACCTATAGTCGTTGACAGGGTAAAACTTCGGGGTTCTTTCCGCTTTAGGACAATGAACCCTGGAGAGATGTGTTTGCTGTGCGGAAAGAGCCTCCGGCCCCCTGACCTCTTCACCTGTCGCACCAGATTACAGCGATGGCGGCTGTAATCTGTCGCGTGTGTAAAGCGTGTTGGCGACTGGTGAAGAGTTCAGGGTTCCCATTGCTGAGCCTCTCTCCGAGGTAGCGACTCAAGTGGGCGTTGACGAGCCTTCACGAATACTGGTGATTGGGAGAATGTCCTCTTGGGATAATGATGAATATAAGAATAGCCAGAAACTGTAGGTCGGGTTAATGGATCGTCGACCCAAACACGCTCAAGAAGAGTGCGTCGTGGGGTTCATCCAGAGTTGTCAATCAGGGGGACAAATTTCAGGGAGGGCTCTGGGGTGCACAGTAGGTGTGTGTACAAACTTGTGCAGGGGATGTGCGTTATTGAGGTGTTGGTGTAGAAATCACCGAGTCCAGCGCAGACGCCTGCCTCGCTAACGTTGCAAGTGAGCTCAAGAAAGGCCTACGACGATGACGCTCTCGTTCTCTTATCGGCTGAATGGCGGCCGAGCGATCGACACTTCGCCGTGCTTCTCTCGAGCGCGACCTGAGTGATGGGGAGCCGCGGTCTGGCTGCGCAGGCGCTGAGGGCGGAGCTGGAGGCCTGCTACAGCAAGAGCCCGGAGCTCCTGGCGTCGGTTCTGGACCGGTACGGGGTCCACGAAGTGGCCGGCCTCCTCAAGCAGATCCTGCGCCACTTGCCCGAGCCACTGCTCACCAACAAATACGCCGACGCCTTCGTGCAAGTTGGACGTAGGTCGCGACGCTGGCCTCTACACGAGGCATCGAGGCCGTGCTCGCGCAGCCTGACGCTTCCTGCGCGCGCAGGTGTCCCCACCCTGCTGCTGCAACTCAAGGCGCTCAACCTGCTCGTCCTGGTCCTGCCAGAGCCGAACCGGGACACCCTGTTGGTAGGCGCCGCTCTCTCTCTCGCCAACCTGGGGGCGCACCTTTTTTCACGCGCTCGACGTGCCGTTGAGTTAGGGCATCAAATTACTCTGGCTAAGCAAAGGGGCTTTTAGTAAATGCTTCCGATAGCCTTGATAACGGTACCCGACAACGATACGATGCCTGCGCAAAGGCGTGGCGTGCTGTCGTTGTCTATCGGGACCATGCCTATACTAAGCCCGGTCCCTGCCAGGCGCTGGTGCACTTCCTGGCCGACGTGGTGGAGCTGGCCCCTCGGAACCGGATGTCGCTGCACAACGTGGCCATGGTGCTGGCGCCCAACCTCTTCTCGCCCAAGAGGCGCAAGGCCACCGAGGAGAACCTCCAGGTGGCGCGCACCACCACCACTCTCACCAGGATGCTCGTCTGGTACCGACAGATCCTCTGGACCGTAAGCCCCCTTTCCCTTCCCGCTCAAGGACAGACCCCCCGGACTTTCGACTGGCTTATCAAGCATGCTGTGAGGCGCCACTCACAACTACATTTGAAAACAAAGAAATAGATATCTCGTCACCCTCATCACGTCCACGCATGCGCTTGGACGTGATACACAATTTATCTCGTTCGCAAAAGCTTCTCGAAAAATCTTATCCCAGCACTATTCGCGGCGAGAAGTTTGGGCATCGCCGCCTGGTGGAATGTGTTCTCAACCCAGAGCGAGGATACTTCAACTTCCTCTGCTGGTGCAATCACGTGCAATGCCAAGCTTGTATGCACTATCAAAATTAAAATATAACGGCATGTGTAGCACGTGGGCCACCCATAGTGAGGAAAACAGAAGCGCCCCTAGCGAGCTTCTCATCGCGAATACGGTGCAATAGATGTGTCACTCGCGCATTGTGTGCCCCTCTTTCTGATAACGCACGCTCCATTAACTCGCGCGCTTTCTGGATGTTGCTTTTACCCAGAGTCGTTGTCTCAGAAAGACGCGGCTCACACTTGCTGCAGTGTTCAGGTAAATTGGCCCCATCATCCGTCTCGAAATTGTGCTTCCTTAGTCGGTCATTCGCACATCTTCCCGTTTGCCCTACGTAGGACTTTCCACGCGTAACGGGGATTTTGTATACCACCCCATGACTCACACTTGCTGCAGTGTTCAGGTTAATTGGCCCCATCATCCGTCTCGAAATTGTGCTTCCTTAGTCGGTCATTCGCACATCTTCCCGTTTGCCCTACGTAGGACTTTCCACGCGTAACGGGGATTTTGTATACCACCCCCGTGACTCACACTTGCTGCAGTGTTCAGGTAAATTGGCCCCATCATCCGTCTCGAAATTGTGCTTCCTTAGTCGGTCATTCGCACATCTTCCCGTTTGCCCTACGTAGGACTTTCCACGCGTAACGGGGATTTTGTATACCACCCCGTGACTCACACTTGCTGCAGTGTTCAGGTTAATTGGCCCCATCATCCGTCTCGAAATTGTGCTTCCTTAGTCGGTCATTCGCACATCTTCCCGTTTGCCCTACGTAGGACTTTCCACGCGTAACGGGGATTTTGTATACCACCCCGTGACTCACACTTGCTGCAGTGTTCAGGTAATTGGCCCCATCATCCGTCTCGAAATTGTGCTTCCTTAGTCGGTCATTCGCACATCTTCCCGTTTGCCCTACGTAGGACTTTCCACGCGTAACGGGGATTTTGTATACCACCCCGTGACTCACACTTGCTGCAGTGTTCAGGTAATTGGCCCCATCATCCGTCTCGAAATTGTGCTTCCTTAGTCGGTCATTCGCACATCTTCCCGTTTGCCCTACGTAGGACTTTCCACGCGTAACGGGGATTTTGTATACCACCCCCGTGACTCACACTTGCTGCAGTGTTCAGGTTAATTGGCCCCATCATCCGTCTCGAAATTGTGCTTCCTTAGTCGGTCATTCGCACATCTTCCCGTTTGCCCTACGTAGGACTTTCCACGCGTAACGGGGATTTTGTATACCACCCCCGTGACTCACACTTGCTGCAGTGTTCAGGTTAATTGGCCCCATCATCCGTCTCGAAATTGTGCTTCCTTAGTCGGTCATTCGCACATCTTCCCGTTTGCCCTACGTAGGACTTTCCACGCGTAACGGGGATTTTGTATACCACCCCCGTGACTCACACTTGCTGCAGTGTTCAGGTAATTGGCCCCATCATCCGTCTCGAAATTGTGCTTCCTTAGTCGGTCATTCGCACATCTTCCCGTTTGCCCTACGTAGGACTTTCCACGCGTAACGGGGATTTTGTATACCACCCCGTGACTCACACTTGCTGCAGTGTTCAGGTTAATTGGCCCCATCATCCGTCTCGAAATTGTGCTTCCTTAGTCGGTCATTCGCACATCTTCCCGTTTGCCCTACGTAGGACTTTCCACGCGTACGGGGATTTTGTATACCACCCCCGTGACTCACACTTGCTGCAGTGTTCAGGTAATTGGCCCCATCATCCGTCTCGAAATTGTGCTTCCTTAGTCGGTCATTCGCACATCTTCCCGTTTGCCCTACGTAGGACTTTCCACGCGTAACGGGATTTTGTATACCACCCCCGTGACTCACACTTGCTGCAGTGTTCAGGTAATTGGCCCCATCATCCGTCTCGAAATTGTGCTTCCTTAGTCGGTCATTCGCACATCTTCCCGTTTGCCCTACGTAGGACTTTCCACGCGTAACGGGGATTTTGTATACCCCCCCGTGACTCACACTTGCTGCAGTGTTCAGGTAATTGGCCCCATCATCCGTCTCGAAATTGTGCTTCCTTAGTCGGTCATTCGCACATCTTCCCGTTTGCCTACGTAGGACTTTCCACGCGTAACGGGGATTTTGTATACCACCCCGTGACTCACACTTGCTGCAGTGTTCAGGTTAATTGGCCCCATCATCCGTCTCGAATTGTGCTTCCTTAGTCGGTCATTCGCACATCTTCCCGTTTGCCCTACGTAGGACTTTCCACGCGTAACGGGGATTTTGTATACCACCCCGTGACTCACACTTGCTGCAGTGTTCAGGTAAATTGGCCCCATCATCCGTCTCGAAATTGTGCTTCCTTAGTCGGTCATTCGCACATCTTCCCGTTTGCCCTACGTAGGACTTTCCACGCGTAACGGGGATTTTGTATACCACCCCCGTGACTCACACTTGCCAGTGTTCCAGGGGAAATGGGCCCCATCAT
>JABSTQ010003086.1:0-36388 GCA_013358835.2 Ixodes persulcatus
GCCGTGTCGATGACGGTCAGGTGTCAGCAGCTATCTCGCTGACACGAAATCGCCCGGCTCAGCTAGGCGCGAAATTTGCGGATAAAATGTTGTACTTGATGCGCCGACTCACGGTATGCCTGTAACGTTGGAAGGAATCAGAAGATAGTCGACTTGTGGCTGCCTGCATCGCTCAAGAAGTGGGCTACAGCTGGCAGCACGGTTATTCGTAGCGCTAGCAGGACGTCAGTGTAGGGTCACTCCAAGTGTCCGGAAATGGGTGACCAGAGGGGGAGGCGTCCGTGTCCGATGACGGTCAGGTGTCAGCAGCTATCTCGCTGACACTGAAATCGCCCGGCTCAGCTAGGCGCGAAATTTGCGGATAAAATGTTGTACTTGATGCGCCGACTCACGGTATGCCTGTAACGTTGGAAGGAATCAGAAGATAGTCGACTTGTGGCTGCCTGCATCGCTCAAGAAGTGGGCTACAGCTGGCAGCACGGTTATTCGTAGCGCTAGCAGGACGTCAGTGTAGGGTCACTCCAAGTGTCCGGAAATGGAGTGACCAGAGGGGAAGGCGTCCGTGTCCGATGACGGTCAGGTGTCAGCAGCTATCTCGCTGACATGAAATCGCCCGGCTCAGCTCGGCGCGAAATTTGCGGATCCAATGTTGTACTTGATGCGCCGACTCACGGTATGCCTGTAACGTTAGAAGGTATCAGAAGATAGTCGACCTGTGGCTGCCTGGATCGCTCAAGAAGTGGGCTACAGCTGGCAGCACGGTTATTCGTAGGCGCTAGCAGGAAGTCAGTGTAGGGTCACTCCAAGTGTCCGGAAATGGAGTGACCAGAGGGGAAGGCGTCCGTGTCCGATGACGGTCAGGTGTCAGCAGCTATCTCGCTGACATGAAATCGCCCGGCTCAGCTCGGCGCGAAATTTGCGGATCCAATGTTGTACTTGATGCGCCGACTCACGGTATGCCTGTAACGTTAGAAGGTATCAGAAGATAGTCGACCTGTGGCTGCCTGGATCGCTCAAGAAGTGGGCTACAGCTGGCAGCACGGTTATTCGTAGGCGCTAGCAGGAAGTCAGTGTAGGGTCACTCCAAGTGTCCGGAAATGGAGTGACCAGAGGGGAAGGCGTCCGTGTCCGATGACGGTCAGGTGTCAGCAGCTATCTCGCTGACATGAAATCGCCCGGCTCAGCTCGGCGCGAAATTTGCGGATCCAATGTTGTACTTGATGCGCCGACTCACGGTATGCCTGTAACGTTAGAAGGTATCAGAAGATAGTCGACCTGTGGCTGCCTGGATCGCTCAAGAAGTGGGCTACAGCTGGCAGCACGGTTATTCGTAGGCGCTAGCAGGAAGTCAGTGTAGGGTCACTCCAAGTGTCCGGAAATGGAGTGACCAGAGGGGAAGGCGTCCGTGTCCGATGACGGTCAGGTGTCAGCAGCTATCTCGCTGACATGAAATCGCCCGGCTCAGCTCGGCGCGAAATCTGCGGATCCAATCTTGTACTTGATGCGCCGACTCACGGTATGCCTGTAACGTTAGAAGGTATCAGAAGATAGTCGACCTGTGGCTGCCTGGATCGCTCAAGAAGTGGGCTACAGCTGGCAGCACGGTTATTCGTAGCGCTAGCAGGAAGTCAGTGTAGGGTCACTTCAAGTGTCCGGAAATGGAGTGACCAGAGGGGAAGGCGTCCGTGTCCGATGACGGTCAGGTGTCAGCAGCTATCTCGCTGACACTGAAATCGCCCGGCTCAGCTAGGCGCGAAATTTGCGGATCAAATATTGTACTTGATGCGCCGACTCACGGTATGCCTGTAACGTTAGAAGGTATCAGAAGATAGTCGACCTGTGGCTGCCTGGATCGCTCAAGAAGTGGGCTACAGCTGGCAGCACGGTTATTCGTAGGCGCTAGCAGGAAGTCAGTGTAGGGTCACTCCAAGTGTCCGGAAATGGAGTGACCAGAGGGGGAGGCGTCCGTGTCCGATGACGGTCAGGTGTCAGCAGCTATCTCGCTGACACGAAATCGCCCGGCTCAGCTAGGCGCGAAATTTGCGGATCAAATGTTGTACTTGATGCGCCGACTCACGGTATGCCTGTAATGTTAGAAGGTATCAGAAGATAGTCGACCTGTGGCTGCCTGCATCGCTCAAGAAGTGGGCTACAGCTGGCAGCACGGTTATTCGTAGGCGCTAGCAGGAAGTCAGTGTAGGGTCACTCCAAGTGTCCGGAAATAGGGTGACCAGAGGGGGAGGCGTCCGTGTCCGATGACGGTCAGGTGTCAGCAGCTATCTCGCTGACACGAAATCGCCCGGCTCAGCTAGGCGCGAAATTTGCGGATAAAATGTTGTACTTGATGCGCCGACTCACGGTATGCCTGTAACGTTAGAAGGTATCAGAAGATAGTCGACCTGTGGCTGCCTGGATCGCTCAAGAAGTGGGCTACAGCTGGCAGCACGGTTATT
This sequence comes from Ixodes persulcatus, assembly GCA_013358835.2. Taxonomy (NCBI): domain Eukaryota; kingdom Metazoa; phylum Arthropoda; class Arachnida; order Ixodida; family Ixodidae; genus Ixodes; species Ixodes persulcatus. The sequence continues at coordinate 2,454 of JABSTQ010003086.1, forward strand.
CTTAGCGCTAGCAGGAAGTCAGTGTAGGGTCACTTCAAGTGTCCGGAAATGGAGTGACCAGAGGGGAGGCGTCCGTGTCCGATGACGGTCAGGTGTCAGCAGCTATCTCGCTGACATGAAATCGCCCGGCTCAGCTCGGCGCGAAATTTGCGGATCCAATGTTGTACTTGATGCGCCGACTCACGGTATGCCTGTAACGTTAGAAGGTATCAGAAGATAGTCGACCTGTGGCTGCCTGGATCGCTCAAGAAGTGGGCTACAGCTGGCAGCACGGTTATTCGTAGGCGCTAGCAGGAAGTCAGTGTAGGGTCACTCCAAGTGTCCGGAAATGGAGTGACCAGAGGGGGAGGCGTCCGTGTCCGATGACGGTCAGGTGTCAGCAGCTATCTCGCTGACATGAAATCGCCCGGCTCAGCTCGGCGCGAAATTTGCGGATCCAATGTTGTACTTGATGCGCCGACTCACGGTATGCCTGTAACGTTAGAAGGTATCAGAAGATAGTCGACCTGTGGCTGCCTGGATCGCTCAAGAAGTGGGCTACAGCTGGCAGCACGGTTATTCGTAGGCGCTAGCAGGAAGTCAGTGTAGGGTCACTCCAAGTGTCCGGAAATAGGGTGACCAGAGGGGAAGGCGTGCGTGTCCGATGACGGTCAGGTGTCAGCAGCTATCTCGCTGACATGAAATCGCCCGGCTCAGCTAGGCGCGAAATTTGCGGATAAAATGTTGTACTTGATGCGCCGACTCACGGTATGCCTGTAACGTTAGAAGGTATCAGAAGATAGTCGACCTGTGGCTGCCTGGATCGCTCAAGAAGTGGGCTACAGCTGGCAGCACGGTTATTCGTAGGCGCTAGCAGGACGTCAGTGTAGGGTCACTCCAAGTGTCCGGAAATGGAGTGACCAGAGGGGGAGGCGTCCGTGTCCGATGAAGGTCAGGTGTCAGCAGCTATCTCGCTGACACGAAATCGCCCGGCTCAGCTAGGCGCGAAATTTGCGGATAAAATGTTGTACTTGATGCGCCGACTCACGGTATGCCTGTAACGTTGGAAGGAATCAGAAGATAGTCGACTTGTGGCTGCCTGCATCGCTCAAGAAGTGGGCTACAGCTGGCAGCACGGTTATTCGTAGCGCTAGCAGGAAGTCAGTGTAGGGTCACTTCAAGTGTCCGGAAATGGAGTGACCAGAGGGGGAGGCGTCCGTGTCCGATGACGGTCAGGTGTCAGCAGCTATCTCGCTGACATGAAATCGCCCGGCTCAGCTCGGCGCGAAATCTGCGGATCCAATCTTGTACTTGATGCGCCGACTCACGGTATGCCTGTAACGTTAGAAGGTATCAGAAGATAGTCGACTTGTGGCTGCCTGCATCGCTCAAGAAGTGGGCTACAGCTGGCAGCACGGTTATTCGTAGGCGCTAGCAGGAAGTCAGTGTAGGGTCACTCCAAGTGTCCGGAAATGGAGTGACCAGAGGGGGAGGCGTCCGTGTCCGATGACGGTCAGGTGTCAGCAGCTATCTCGCTGACATGAAATCGCCCGGCTCAGCTTGGCGCGAAATCTGCGGATCCAATCTTGTACTTGATGCGCCGACTCATGGACTGCCTGTAACGTTAGAAGGTATCAGAAGATAGTCGACTTGTGGCTGCCTGGATCGCTCAAGGAGTGGGCTACAGCTGGCAGCATGGTTATGCGAAGGCGAGAGCAGGAAGGTAGTGTAGGTTCACTCCAAGTGTCCGGAAATAGGGTGATCAGAGGGGAAGTCGTGCGTGTCCGATGACGGTCAGGTGTCAGCAGCTATCTCGCTGACATGAAATCGCCCGACTCAGCTGGGCGCCAAAGTTGCGGATCCAATGTTGTACTTGATGCGCCGACTCACGGTATGCCTGTAACTCAACCACAAACTTTCTTGGCGATCAACCCCTCAGCGTATGCACTAAAAACAGACATTCGACTGAACAACCAAAACATCGCATTGTTCCCTGGGAAGATTTTACACGACAGCCATAAAGTATCAATAAGCGGTAATTCAACTTTTGGACGCGTGTGGTTTTTACTCGACGATTCTACATTTTGTTTTTGAATTGAATCCTCTGGAGTACATGCACACAATAATTAATTTCTGATTTTCTTTAGAAAAGATCACAATGTTTCAGATGGCTGTAATTGACCGAGTATCATAAACTCATGTTAATTAGAGTTTTAATATTTCATTCAAAACTTTTTATTTCGCTGAATGTCCCAGAAAGTTGGCCATATGATATCACCTATTTTAATCTTTAAGCCAACAGAGCCTCTCAACATTTATTGAGGGCACTTAGGCCTCAGAAAACTTCCATGGTCTATTTGAGGCGTCCCATGAAGCGTAAATAAGCTATTTCCGTCGTTATAACTTTACCGTGTGTACGATTCTAATGCCGCACTTCTAAGTTGCACGTCGCGTTCCGAGGTTACCTTTTAGGGGACTTCTACTTGTCTTTAAGATTATTGTTCTGAGTCACCTAATTTTAACATTTGCTCTTAAAAACTACAAGCATCCATGCTTCCTCCAACTCTCGTTTGCATGTCCTTAATGACGCGTACTTGAGATTTTCATCTTTTCTTATTTTATTTTTAGGAATATAGAAATATCATTCCCTCTCGATATGTCAGGACGAGACTAAAAAATATGCTTAGGATAAGCTGATTCAATACATAAAGGCACTAGTTTAGCACCTTGTCACCGTCGTAATTTCTCATAATAAGCGAATAAATATAAAATATCTATAAGCACGATTAGACACAATATAGATGCATTAGTATTGTCGCGTATTTTACTACAATCAAACAAAGCTTAATATATTGATGCGATGATTATGAAGTGATTTATTTACACAAAGGGACATTGAAACTGGCGGTTCTAGCGAAGATCCCGAGAAGCTATCTGCCTCTTCTCCTGTGTCCAGTCCTGATCCGACTTCTTTCTTTTCTTTGGTTCCTTGTATCATCGCTCCCCCGCAGGAGGAAACGGCGTCTCGTCGTTTTCCGGAAGGCGTTATGGCTTGAGCCTTAGAACGTGGACTGCCGGTGGTTGGTTTGCGTATTTATTTTCATGAGATTCAAAAGGCTTAATGAGATAATTAACGTCGGCAACTTGTGGAATCATCTGGTATGGGTCTCCGTAGCTTCGAAGAAGCTTTTGAGCAATGCCAACGCGTCGTTGTGGTGTCCACAGCGGGATCAGATCTCCAGGGGAGTATGAGATGGTGTGGCGAGTTTCAGTATAGTGGACGGATTGATGATATTGTTAGTTGAGCGTTGGAAAACGTGCCAGTTGCTGCGCCTGCTCGAAATCTATTATGAGGGACGGTTCACCGCAAAAGACAAGATACCAGTGAGAATAACCAGCTATGTCGTGGCGCGAAGCGAGGGATGTAACTATAACATATGGAATGACAGCGTCCCAATTGCGATGGTCAGATGAAATGTATATAAAATCCTATTCATGATCGCCCTGTTGACGTGTTCTATCATCCCGTTTGTGTGTGTGTTGTACTCCTTTGTACGCTTGTGGAGTATGGCGCAGAGGCGTAAAATATCAGCCACAACTTTTGAATCAAAAGGACAGGCCCCGGTCAGAGAAGTTCTCCTGGTGCATTATGCTTCACAATGACGTCGTGTAAGTAATACAAACTTGGTTATGTGACACCGCTACCCCAGTCAGAAATGGCTTCCAAACTGCGTGCCGATTGTCATAATCAACTGCGACTGGGACACAGCGATTACCAGCGGAGGAGTCTGGAAAATCTAGACAATATATCTAGAAAAGTTACTGCAACGTATACAAAAACATATTGGACCCTCGTACTTACCGGGACAATATAGATAGGTTATAGTCGTCGACGTCTAGTAGTTATCGGCTTGCCCATTCGCTTAACGCAGCTTAGAAGTCTGACCAAAGTGAATAATTCCACCGACTTATAACGCGCTCTTGAAATGAAATAGAATAACACGGAGGATACTGCCTTAGGTTTTAATGTGATTTATCATTCTTTCTTGTGCAGGATATTGTTATCTGAAACAGATTAAACCATAAATATCTGGAAGTACTTTTTTTGTTAGTTACCAAATGCCTGTCCATTCTCGTGAGGTTGTTCTTTACTGTGTATACAAAACTATACAATAAATTGCAAAATTGAATGTGTGGCGGTGGAATTTATTTTCAATCCATTCATATTGTCTATCATTTTTTATACAATGTTCCTGTTCATGCTAGCTTGATGGCATAAAACTTAAATACCAACTAATCTATCTCAACTTATAAGGCACGTTACTTGATTCCTCTTCACGGCTACCTTGTGTTATTTCATGTTTGAGATATAATTGCGGAAATATGCAGCGGCTGCAAGATGGTGGTTATGTCGTGGAGCGGAGAGTAGTAGGCACCAGTAACGAATTAAAGGGCAGCCTTTTGATTGTCGTGGTGGGATGATATGCACATAAAAATCATATCGAAGATTGTCCTGTTAACGTGTTCTACCATCCCGTTTGTTTGTTGACCGTACGCCGTTGTGCGCATGTGGAGTATGACGCAGGTTAACCAAATATCAGCCTCAACTCTTGAAACAAAAGGACGGCCGCGGTCAGAGACGCATTCTCTTGGTGCACCATGCTCCAGTATGACCTCGTATAAAACGAACTCGGCGACGTCATCGGCTCCCCAGTGAAAAGTGGTCTTGTAACTGCGTACCGAGTGGCCTAAGCAACTGCGTCTGCGACCCAGCGATTACCAGCGGAGGGGCCTGGAAACAGTCCAAAGAGTACACGCTGAAACGGGTGATGGGGATGGGGCCTGGGACTGGAGCAGTCCTGCTGGTCGCGTGAATGATGTTTTTTACATATTCAGAATTCAAATGATGATACATATCGCTTTATGGTACAATGTTTATTTTTCGAGAAGAACAATTGTTAAACGCTGATATGTGAGAATGTCTCCCAAATGTCCAGAGCATAGCAAGTGATAATCCTCTGTGAGCACTGTGGTCCGAACGTGCTTCTGATTGACTATAAACCAAGGAGCAACTTCTGGCCGAAATCGTTTGTCGATAAAGAGTGTCGTGGTGGATAGAGTAGAGGCCGGACGATCAGCGATTCTTGCTGGAAGGGTTGTCGTCAAAATATACCTTGGAGATTTATATCGCGGTGTTTATCTCTATCTAAAGTGCAGAATCCTCGCAAGCGACTCAGACTACCCTTTAGCCGTGGGCCCATGGTTAGGTCCCACGTCATCACTCAATCGCAACTAAAGGTTGAACAATTTCTTACACTTGCTGGAAGTGGCAAGTGGAGACAGCCATCACAAGCTTTAACTAATCATTAATGTTCCCTGCTACTTTTTAATATTATGTGTTGCCTCCTATTTTATTGCCACGCGCGTTGGCAAGCAAGTGCGTGCGTGGCCGAGTGGTTACCAGCGCTTGACTGTCGCGCGGAAGTTGTAGGTTTGATTCCAGTCGGCGGTCTGTCCTTTTATTTACTTTTTCAACTTGGTCTTCTCGTAAGTTCGATAACATTCTCGTCTGATTGAGTTCCGAATGTTCTAAGCACGTTAAGTTCTACGCAGAATGATCCAGAAACCCACGATGGTACATGAGGGACTCCGCAAGGCAAGCGGAGTCAAACTCGCCCCAGCGATTGATCCGGCTGTTTCGCCGCCATCGACGCTCTCCTTTTTCTATTCTGTTTTTGGGCACAAGTTCGCCATATTAAACGTTTATTTCTTCCTGTTTATTCATTGTTCTTTTGGTCACCACCCGTGTCATTTTTGGTGGAGATGCTGGGTATTGCATTCTATGCCCGTTGAGCGTTCTCCTCCGAAGACATCCCGGCCAAGCGACGTGCTCAGCTCAGGAAGGCTACTCTTCGCCGAAGACGCCGAAGTCCGAAGAAGCCGTCGTATTCGAGGTTAATCTCCCGAATTGGGTCTCTTGCCGAGAACCGGAAGATCTCGACCAAGACCACTCCGCCGTCGTCGTCTTGCCCGTCACACCCCGAACTCCGACTCATTTCCACGGGGAGGTCCACAAGGACATTGAAGACTGGCTGCGACACTACGAACGGGTAGCCCGCCACTACAGATGGACGGCTGAGGAGTGCCTCTACAACCTCAACTTTTTGGGAGAAGGCACTGCGAGGCACTGGTTTGAAAACTACGAAGCCTCCTTCACTACATAAGAGTCTTGCGTCGCCGAACTGGAGCGTACGTTCATTAACCACCACCGTCGCCAGCGAGCAGAGGACCTTCTTCAAACAAGGGTAGAGGGCCCCAGCGAGAGCGTGACCAGCTTTGTTGAGGATGTCCTGCGTCTAAGTGCCCGAGCCGATCCGGAGGCCGCCAAGGAAAATAAACTTTGAGTCTTCATGCGTGGCGTCAATGCAGAAATTTTCGGAAGCCTGGTCCGCAATCCCCCCACGACCGTCGATGCTTTTGTGAGTGAAGCCACCAACATCAAGCGCGCACTGACGGCCCGAGCAAGCGACTACCACCGACTCGCCAGTGCGCCTACTGCTCCAACCGTCGCAGCTTCCCTACTGGGCCCGAATACCAGCGGTGTCGACAGCCTTCGGGAGATCGTGCGAGATATGGTCCGGGAAGAGCTCCGCAAGATCCTACCTGCTGCAGCTCGCCCGTCTTCTCTCTCACTCGCCGAAGTCGTGCGAGAGGAGGTTCACCGATTCCTTCCAGCCGGAGACGCCTGTCACCGTAGCAGCACCGGAGGAGCCCGCTCTTAGTTACGCCTCAATGGTCCGACGAACGCCACCAGCACCGCGCCCGTCCATGGCGGGCCCCCGAAGTGAGCCTACCGAGCAGCAGTATCCCCGACGAAAGGAAGATCGGGCGCATGTACGTCGAGAACCATCTGCGTCAAGAAAGACCGACCAGTGGCGAACGGCCGACCGACGCCCGCTCTGCTACCACTGTGAGAAAGCCAACCACATCTATCGTGGATGCCCCTACTGCCGCCTTGGGCTGCGTGGGTTCCACCCGAACGACCCACGCCCGAGTTACGGCGAACGCCTTCACGACATTGAGGAGTACCTTCGATGTTCGCCATCCACAGCATCGCCTCTCTGCCGTAAATCCCGCTCAACATCGCCCAACGTTCGCTTTATGGTACAATGCATATTTTTACAGAACAATTTTAAACGCGGACATAAGTGAGAATGACTCCCAAATGTCCAGATCATGGCACTCTATGAGTTCTGTGGTCCGAATGTGCTTGGGAATGACTATAAGCCAAGGAGCACCGTCTGGCCGAAACGTTTGTCGATAAAAGATATCGTGGTGAATGGAGTAGAGGGCGGACGGTGAGCGATTCGTGCTAGAAGTATTGTCGTCAAAGTATATCTTGTAGATTTATATCGTTGCCTCCTGTTATATATTTTTCACTGCGTGATGGAATTAACAGGCGAAATTTTCACATAATGTTTTTTGTAATCAATTCTATTCCAGGAGTACATCAAGTTTTCCATAGTCCCCCCCAGTGACGATGCACACCCGACGCCGTGTTCCGTCGTAGATCACTGAGGGCAGCTCTTGACGAGACCAATCCATTACTGAAGGAGTCGCCGTTCTAAGAAGTGTTTTCTCACCCATATTCCAGGCTGGACCTCGGGCCATCAGACTTCTGTTTTCTCCTTGAGATGAAGACATATTTGAAGGGTGCGCGCTTGGCGTCCCACGAAGATTTCCCCAATGCGGTGCGCAGTTGGTGTCGCCAATGGCTGCGCCCATTCTTCTACGACGGCACGCAGATACCATTGAAGAAATGGCGGGAATGCATCAACGCTGGTTGTCACTATATCAAAAAGTGACGTATTCCTGAGAAAGAAGTTGCAAATTTTTATTGGAATGTAATATCTTTCAATCTATACGATACCTTTCAAAAAGTTGCAGCGGAGCAGGAAAAACCTATTGAACAACCCTCGTACTAACCGGGACGAGATCGATGTCTGCTATGTGAGTCGTTGTCGTGCAATAGTTTTTGCCTTACCAACTCACTTATCGCAGATTAGAAAACATCATAATGTGAATAATTCCACCGACACATAGCACACATTGAAAGGACATAGCCTAAAATGGAGGAGACTGCCTTAAGCTTAAAGGTGGTTTATCGTGCTTTCTTGTACAGGTTGCTGTTATCTGTAACATATTACACCAGGAATTAGCAGTGTTTTTTTTTTATGAGCCACTAAACTCCTGTCCTTTCTCTTGAGGTTGTTGTATACACTGTTTACAAAACTATAAGTAAAAACGTATCATTTAATGTGCGGCGGTTTAATTTGCCTGCAGCAATAATGCTTGACTTCGATGGAGGTTTCCCTGTACATGCATAAATGGATAAGTCCTTATTTTCTATGAATTATTCTATGCAATGTTTCAATCCATACTTGCTTATTGGTATGAACCTTCGATAACAATTAAGCTATCTCAACAAATCAATGTTCCGACGAGCGTTACTTCATTCCTTTTCACACCGACCTTGTGTTTTTCTTGTCTGACAAAATTGCGGCAATTATCTAGGACTGCGAGATGGTGAAGTTTCTAGATAAATTTGTAGCTTCCAAATCCCCAAACAGTAATGAACCAAAGGTTTTATTAATAGACCACTTCTTGCACGAGTAGTGTGCTGTTTCAGAACGTTTTAATATTAGCTCAGTGTCCGCGTTAACTTCAGTGAGGATCCCTAGATACAAAGGTTCTGGCAACGGTATAATTTTTTTATGTTGCCAAGTTTTTCCAGACTTTGACATATACACATTTGTAGTCAGCGACGAACCTGAAGACAGAGTTCGACAGAGTGCCACCGTTATCCTAAAACGGTCACAGAAGGATAACTGGATAACTTATAAATGAAGGAACTTTTAGATGCAGACTTCGGTCTGTAAATAGTGCTTACTCTTAAACATTAATGCGTTACACTAGGTTAACCGCAGCCGGTAGATATTCTGACCGCGAAGGGTGTGAAGTTTGAACGCACACAACAAGACTACGCGAACTGGAGACGCGCTGCGTGATTTTAAGTTCTGTTGATATTCCAAAGAAAGAAAGCCAGTGGTGCTGATGGTCTTCCAAATAAACTCATGAGTTGCTAAGACAAAAGGTGAAAATGCCAAGAGGAGCTGCTATCGTGTGGTAGGAAAATATATCGCCGCTTGAATAAAACAAACTTAAGAAATAAAACCTTGAGACAAGGAAACATAGCGGGCCATACACAACACCGTCTCAAAAAAAACACAGCAAACAGCTGTCATTTACTTCCAGATCAGTGTTCTTCTTTTGTCATCCTCCATCCAAATTAAGCACATTCAACAGCAGAGACACTCACCACACGAATAGAGCTTCCAGCACACAAGCTGAGCCTTCTTCCTTTTCTTTTTGTTTCTTGTCTTATTCCAATTAATACATGTCCCAACGGCGGCACACACACACCACTGAGAAACCATGACTATCGAGAAACCATAAGTGTGCCGCTGTTAGGAATTGTATTAAATAGAATACGACAAGAAAGAAAAAAAATAGGTCAAGGAAGAAGACTCAGTTTGTGTAGTGAGTGTCCCGGCTGTTGAATATGTGTAATTTGGATGGAAGATTATAAAGAACACTGTTGTAGAAGTAAATGACAGCTGTATGCTGTGAACAAAATGTAAGGGCGCAAACGAGCTGGTGTACATTGCACATGGTTGAAAAAACCCCGAGACTGCGGGTAAACGACACGACACTAAAAAGTCTCTATGAAAACACACCCGACTTATCGGTTTCTAAGAGTACTACTTCTTTCTCATCTAACTCCTTCTTGACTGATACAATCTTGCTGAAGTCCCTACGGTCGCTTTTGTACGAATCGTCAATCAGATACGACACCTTTTTTAGAGAAGACGCCATCAATGCAGTTTTTTCCGCCGGGTCAGAGACGGCGCTTGACACAGTGTGAATCGCAGATACAATATCCATCCGAGACGGTTTTATATTTACACAAAATTTAGGGCCGTTAGCAAGAATGCGTTCCGTCGGTTTTGATAGTCGAACATCACACGGGTTGACGACCTTCTTTAGCACAGACAATGCGGAAGACAGAACCGGATTCGACCTCCTCCGGGAATATATTCTAAGTCTTAAAGTTCTAAATGCTACGTCGTAGTCCATCTTCTTTAGCGCAAGCCACTGTGTGAACATCGATGAAGTGCGAAAGTTCCCAACTAGGAGGGCAGTCCAAAGCTGGTCGCAGAGAAGACTCACGGTTCGAAGCTGATCTCTTGTGCCGTCCCGGTAGTCGTTGAGGATCCTCTTCTTTCGATGCCACCCGACTTGCATGGATGCCAGATGACCGAATCGTGTTGTTTACCCGCAGTCTCGGGGTTTTTTCAACCATGTATGCTGTGCTGGGTTTGAGATGGTGGTGTGCATGTCCCGTTTCGTTTCCTTGTCTCAAGATTTTATTTCTTAATTATGATTGTTCACCAGCTCACCTACGTTTTGACTCTTATTTCAGCAATAAGACATGACGGCGGAACTTGATCACATTGCAGTATTCGCGACTCTCTGGGTAGGGACACCAAGAAAGGTTGCAAGAGATTGAGCGAGGGTTCACAAAGGGGCTCTGGAACTATAAAAAACGAACCTGGCTCCTGCGCGATGGCGTCGATAAAAAAAAATAAAAAGGCAGGTTTTAGTTCAAAATTAAGACGAAATTAAGAGCTGCGACGTCTAAACTCCGTCCTCCTTTTGAGAAGCCGCTCCAACATGGAAGCTCAATTTAGTCATTAAGCATAGTGATTCCTTCTGGCATACGTTTTAGTGATAGACTGTAGCTCAGCTTTTTCTAAACTATGTGAGCTGTAAAATAAAGTTTGAGCGCCAATTTAGTGGAGTGCCCCTCATATACTAAGATCAAAAAGCTTATGCCATTGTGAAAAGCCGGAAACTCTACGAGTTCCAGAACAAATGCCCGAATTTGACTTCACTCCTGGTTGTCTTTTGTCACCTGGAATATTTTGGCCTATATCGCGTAGCAAATACCACATTTGGGCTTCACTGCCCGAACTTTCGGTTGTCATTTGACATCTTCGGGCCTCAATTCCTGAGAAAATGCCAGAATGGTCTTAACTGCTCATTGTTCGGTTGTCACGTGGACTTTTCGGCCCACGTCTGGCACCTGGGTAATAGACCCTATGCGAAATGCACAGCGCCATCTGTGGGGCGCCCAAGGCAATGTTTCTTCTCACCATTTGGCTTCGGCGCTGGCAAATACCAGGGCGCGATAGCTTAGTTCGGGAGAATCCTTCGCTCGCACAAGCATTCCTACCGAAAAATAACTCTTGAAAACCAGGCACCCGCACCCATGCCTTTGCCGGCACTAAAAGCCAAATTTATAGCAAAACTGTACCTCCGCCATGTTGGTTACGACGAGAAATCAGCGACCGGCAAGGCGAGGAGCCCCAACATCCGCAAGAGAGTTTAACAATACTAATCCCTTGCTCGCATGTGTGGGTATGGATAGATGAGGGTGAGCAATATGCCTCGATTGTTACCGATAACGATACGGAATTGACAAAGAGCAGAGGATGTTCGACCTAACGAATGTAGCAGCGACAGAGTGCTACCAGACTTTTGAAAAATTTCGCATAACGTCTATTATGGGGCCAACTAAAAATAGAGTCAGACTTGTCATTTTTTTCTATCTATTTTTTGTTGAATGTACTTAAAATACTTTTCATCGATATATTAAAGGCGCTGAGAGATATTTGAACAAAGTTTTATCCGCAAACACACCGGGGAGATTCCTGTCTATTTACATGTTTTTGTTCTGGAAATTTAGGGCCTCAAGAAGCTCGCAGAAGCCAAGGTTGAGCCAAACTTTTGATTTTCTGCACAGGGTATGGGTATGTTTGCCCTAATTCGCCAAACAATTGTTTGGTAAATCTTATCATTGGCACTTAAGTGCCAATGCTTTACTTCTGATTGCTCGAAGTTCATGTATCATCTATGGGACTACATAGCCATAAAAGTGCCAGGTCAAAACCATATGAACCATTGACGCACCTAATCATATTATTCAGACATTAACTAATGACTCTTAGCAAAATTGTATTAAACCAAAGTTAGGCTCCTAGGATTGCCATACTTGTGCCGATTTCGGCGTTTCTTTATGGTGCTGCCTTGGAGATTAGGCCCTAGGATTTCTAAACATGGGCGATGTTAGGATTATCCTCGCGTGCGTACGAGGTGGTACTTAATTCGAAATTTAGACTCATCTTGATCTAAAGGCCAAGGTGTTTTTTTTGCGCCCTTTAACCAACGACTGTTAATATTATTATTAGTTTTATTATTAATATTAATATTATTATATTCTTGAATTGAGATCACTGACTATTAATAATATATTCCTTCTTTTTCTTCAATTTTAATAATATCATTAGTATAATTATTTCTTTGTAAAATATTCATGTCGTGCCTACAGTGTGAAACACACAAAATTAGGTTTACATTTATTTATTGTCTTTGGTTTCGCGTTTACCTTTTTTGGCTACGAATATTATGCTGCTGTTTTTTCAATAGAGAGTGGCGTTGCTTGAGCATTTGGCTTTGATGTGCGCGCTATGATGAACCTCCTTTTTGGCTGTTACTATAAACTAATGTAAAAGTATTATTATTGTTTTACTATATAAGTGTTATTATATTTCTCTAGTCTCTGTTTCCTAATATTTTCTCTATGCCTCACAGTCAGTGTGACTTTTGTTAAATAAATTTACACCTTAAACAAGAAACAATGTTGTTTTTTGGTACGTCTCGTGTGATGCAAGTTATTGTCTCATTTTTAATGATGTACGTGACGTTGCCATGTCCCAAAACCTTTAGAGAATTCGACAGGCCTGTTTCTTTAATGTACTAACTTCAAATTTGCAATAAACGATTAACATTATTAAATAATGTTTCACTTAGTGTTAAATATTGAAACTACAAACTGTTTGTGCTACATATGCAAAGTAATTGTACTATAACGCGTGCGTATCGGAAAATAAAAACAAAATAAAACACTGCTTTGATAACAAAATCATTAGGACGCATGCTCAAAAACCGATATGTAATGTGCTTACGCGATAGTTCATCTAATATTGGAAACATAGAAACGCTTATTTTAATTTCTCTATCAGACAGCGAAGAAACCGAGCAAAAAAGCTGCTTATGCAACTTGACGTTCCCTCGCGGAAGCCCCATAATGGAAGCCGCAGGAACAGAATATTGTATAAAAAAGTTTAAATCAGCAATGAAGCCGCCACAAACACAATTTTTGTTGTCGTACAACATTAAGTGTGTCTTTTTGTTCGAATAAAGTAACAGATATTTTAAGTGATGCAACAAATTAAGCAGCGCAGAAGATACAATCTCATATGACTGCGTGATATATCGTGAAATAACTAACGAATCACATGCTGCACGTCTTCGAGCTGACTTATCTAAGGGTTCGGAATGACCGTATGACAACGGCTCTCAGTACTACCAAATATAGAACTATGAGGGTGTCTCATCGTAACACGTCACCATCAACGTACACAATTTGTAAAATTCAGCTCGCATCTCTAACCTCATTCGAGTATCTTGTTGTTAATATCCCTTTTAACTAGGGGTGTGCGAATATTCGAAATTTCGAATACGAATCGAATATTTCCCTTATTCGAAACGTATTCGATTCGAAAATTGCATATTCAGAAGTTCCCGAATATTCCGCCAAAGCCGAATATTCGGAAAAAACGGCGAATGTTCGCACAAACTGCGAATATTCGAGCAAGTAACGAATAATCTGCCTGGCACGCATTCCCCTATGAATATGTGTATTCACTGAAAAAGGCGTATGATGCGTGCGTTATCAGTGTGCTACGTTTCTATCTGTCCGATTGCAGCAAGACAGGATCAGTTTCGGTTTCTTTTTCACCAAGCCCTTTGTTGTGTGGCACTTTCATTGCAATATGTGATGCGATTGCGCTTCCAATAAATTGGTACAATAAAATAAGCCTCGATCGTGAAATATAAATATAAAATAAATCTCGAGAGTGTTATCTGATATAAATAATTGAAAAATAAAAAAAAAAAAAAAGCTAGGTGCATGCAGAACATTGCATTGCCATTGACAACAACTCCTGCCACTCCCGCGCAGTCAAAAATAGGGATGTCGCGAACCTGCCCAGTCTCGAGTTCAACCAAGTTCGACTTTTTCCAATCTTCAACGTGATGTTCGAAAAAGGTTCGACTGAAGTTCGACTTTTGTGCGCGTGCGCGAAAATTAAAAAAAAAAAAATAGTTGACTCCACTTGGCGAAGGAAACGCGCAACTTTTGTTGGGTTTATTGGCATCACTGGTTCACATTAATAACTAATGAAAGCGTTAAAAGTGCATATTTTAGCTTTTGTGTGATGTAAACATTGATAACCATTTCATGAAATATAAAATAAAGTACTTTCTAAATTATTTGTTTCCCAAATTTGAAATATTCGTGTAGCAGCCGGGCAACACTGTCCATAAATCGAATTTCCTCGAACCTTTTTGAAATTTCGCAGGTTTCCCGACCGAAAGGGCCTTTCTACTGGCGGAATTGCAAAAAAGGGCGCGTAGGGAGCGCTTACTTTCTGAACATGTTGAGCAGTTAATTTTCCTACACGATAATTTGTAATGAGTGCATTACTAGAAGTAACTTTAGCCTGCTGCAGCCCAGTAAAATGTAGTTGCATTGATTTATTTTAAAAAAAGCAATAAAACCTGCTGTTACCTGTTGTTTTGCTATTTTTTATTACAATACACATATCCGACATTCGATTCGATATTCGAAGCCCGTTTTTTGTCCTATTCGTATTTGATTCGTATTCGAAAATTCCAATATTCGCACACCCCTACTTTTAACCAATCATAGAAAACTCATTTTTATTATATAATCAGTAACGCTAATGCGATGCTTGGATATTTAAAATAAAATGTTTTTTTAACCCGTCTGTCAATGAACCTTCTTCTGCACAAGATTTTAATACGTTCAAAGCGTGAATATGCCGCAGCAATCTAAGATCCCGGTACTTAACAGTTGCAACAAACATTGAAGCCCTAGAAAATCGCGCCGCATGTTTTATAGTCTGTAACCATCATCGCACCGCAGGTGTTTCATGTATGAAAACCACTCTGTCCCTGTCTCTTCTACCCTCACGCCGTCAAAAATTTCGTTTGTGTCTCTTTCATAGAATGTAGTATTCCTACGATTATCTGAAAGACAAACCATTGATTAGCCCCTCTTTCATTTCTCCCCGCATCAATCACCGTCTTGAAGTTGGCATACCTCATTGTGAAACTTCAACTTACATCGACTCTTTCATCCTCAGAAAGTCATCTGAATGGAACCACCTTCCCGCATTATTAGTAACTCTTCCATCAATATTTTTTTTATTTAGAAAAGCACTAACTACTTTCTTTTGCTAGGATAAAGCCGAACTAACTTTTATGACCAAGTTGTCTTGTTTATTCAATTTTTTAGTGAAACAAAAGTGTATGTCCAACCCCTCTGTAATGCCCCAGGACCCTGAAGGTATTTAAATAAATAAATGAATAAATAAATTATACATTTCTGCAAGTTTAATTTTGCAATATATAATTCTTAATATTTTTTTATTCCTAGAATAACACCAAGTCCACTAGTCGTGTTGCAATTTTTTATTATAAAACCAAATTCATATTAACAGGCGAATTTTAAAAATGTGTTAGTTTCTTAAGTTGTTTCAAGGCACTGGTCCAGACAAAATGTACACAGATTTCCTAACCAACAGATTGGTACCATCGTGAGGTTGTGAAGATTGACATAATATTACCGCGTATTCTTGTGAAACGTTAATAATGAGGGATACAGATATGTGAAAGCTTCTTTTCGTAACAGTTTCAATTTTTATTTTTGTTCTATATTTTAGCATAATCATTTTTATTCCGTTCATATATATACAAGTTGTGACTTGTCTTGTAAGATATTATCCCCTTGTGAAATAAATTATGCTTGGGTTAGAAAGTCGTCCAAAGGACGAACGTCTGCACACGGATGAATTAATTGATCCTGCTGTATTTTTATAAGTTAGATGCAACATCGCTACTGGGGCCTAGCCTTATGTTGTGGGGAAAAGTGTGCTAGTAATAAATTAATGATGAAATATTTATAAAAAAAGGCCATTTTAATCGCCAATTTTTATCCGCTCAGCCATTGTTGAATCACGTTTCGTTTTCTTTTTTTTCAGTCAACTCTCCACACGGAAATTTCCAAACCCCGTCAGCTATGAATTTGTTTCAGCTGCAAAGATTATTTGAAAGTTCGCTTACCTCTTCCACGGGACCACAGGACGTCGCGCAAGGTTAAAGACGCTGAACGCCTGTGACATTCGCTGACCTTCAGTGCCAGGTCGCCAAACCTGCGAAAAGTAGCAGTAAGACATTTTTAATAAACACGGGCGTTTATTCGAGAGATGACGTCATACTCGATAAGTCCTGCAGCTGTCGATGTACTATAAAAAGAGGTAGGGGCCTGACTTCGAAAGCACTTGCTTCTCTAAGCACATCTGCAAAGAAACTTCCTGATAGCCCACCAACAATGCGTGCCGTAACCATTATCATCGTTACTCTTCTTGTTCTGGAAAGGTAAGTGTTTCAGGCCAAAGTAATAGCACGTTGGAAGATATGAATATAAACAAAGAACCTAATGACTGCATCTTTAGGTAATGTCTCAAGGATACTGAATATTTAATTACAACGTAACACCTGAGGCGGCGGTGTGAAGAAATGATGAATCCTTCAAGTCCTGCTACAGTCTCAGTTGTTATATTAAAATAATTATCTCCAGTTCGCCTGCCCGCAAATCGCTATTTTGAGATTGAATATATGTGCATCCTTAATTATTTTGTCTCATAACTCATATGCACCTCGTTAAACACAAAGCATATATCGTCTAGGTTGTATACATGTGCTATTAGAATATCAATAATAACTATTCATTTTGTGTAGCAACTAGGAGTGAGGGAAACACTTATATTTGCTAATGCTATTAACAATGCAAGAGCAATTTATTCTGCATCAATAGTATCACGGTCTAATTTAATATTGTAAGCATCTGACAGTGTCTAATTGTTCACTGCATTGGGAACCTCAGTCGAATGCCACGTGCTCTTGAACAATTGTAAACGTTGGTGGTCATGCCACATGCAGAACTATGACGCATGTGACTATGGAAACCATGGGCCCTAATCTCGACAATTGATGACCATGGATGACCAGGATCAAGTGCGGCGCCGGCCAGTCACGGCCACCAAATTTCTCGCCGAATTTTTTGACAAGTTTCGAGATTAGGGCACGAGAAAAGAAGACCCACCCGATGATAATGCAATTAAAGACAAAGATGTACGCGAGCTGGACAAGAATGACGAAAATAATTCCTGGAGAAGGAGAACAAAGGACAAACAGAAATTTCCCAACACAGCTAGTTGACTGGGGCGCGAGCGAAATGATCCATCTGGTCTTGGCATCGAACCAGGGACCCCTCCATTTCCAGTGAAGCGCTCTTGCAACTGAACTAACCAGGAGTTTGAAATGCCTGGTTCGATACCAGGACCAGGCGAATTTTTTCGGTCGCGCAACTGTCGCCTAGCAGTGTTGGGAGATTTGTGTTGGCCCGTTGTCACTCCCCTTGGTCCCCTTCTCCAGGGATTATTGTCGTCACGCTTTTGGACTTGTTGCGGGTTATTTGCCGGCTGGCTACAAAGGAACTAGATTTATACAACTCTGGTCAGTGGTAAAACGTTATGCATAAGGAGCTCTCAATCTACAGTAACGACTAGGCCCCGCTACGTTACTGCGAATATAACTTCCCCGAATAAAACATTCGGAAATATGCTTCTATCAACTTCTTAGGTAATAATTTGTACAGATATTTTCCGAAGAAATTCCGCATACATATGTTCAATCGATCTAAAAAGTCACATGGTATGTGGAGAGCAAGTATCCGTTCTTGCGCAAGGGTTGCGGTTACGTCAGGACACCGAACTCTGATTTTGCTATGATTGGAAAGGTGCTGTATAGACTTTAAGACAGCTAGCACTGAGGTCTACCAACTATCCTTCCCGTCAGAGCCCGAGCTCGACGTTTTGAGGTCACCGGAACCCCTGCCACGAAGCAGACACGGCGCAAGCGAACCGCGAAGTTCAAGCAGACGATCTCAAGACGAATTTTCGCTCATCATAGATATGGAACACCTGGCCATTCCCTGTTTGCGTGTCTAAAATATATGCTATGAAAAATCGGAGGAGTGCCTACATCAATTTTACTGAAAACTGGGTGAATCTAGCACGTAGGCGCTTGTCCGGTGAAATCGGGCGCTTAATAACTATTTTGCAGAATTCCAAAGTTTTTTTTTTTTTTTTATCTTAATAGTGGGCACTTGAACGAAGTGTGCGCTTCCGCAGTATTTTACGGTATGTATACTATATAACTGTACATATCCTTAGAACCGCTGCTTTTTTAACGTGATCGACGTCGTCATAATATTTGATCATTACTGGCCGCTAATTTTTAATATTTTTTTACTGCTCAGCTTCTACTTTGTCATGTCTGACCCCGAACCAGGACCAGCTTGGCAAGTGAAGGCAGGGAGACCTGCATGTTATAATAAAGTAAGTAAACAAAACATTTTAGGTACCTAAATATTGTTCTGATTTCTTTGTCGTAATCAAACAACAGTGTGTGGAATTTGGAAAAAAAAAAGATTATTTTACTGTGAATTGATGACGTTAGGTGGGCCGCTATCCCTTTCAAGTACTTAAATTCTATCTGGAGTTTGTTGATAAATACAATGATAAGGATTTCCTCAAGTAAATTTATATTAAAGTAAAAAAAAACGCTGCCTGGCTGTATGTCTAAATATATATACATATATTTTTATGGTGCAATGTCGTATAATATCTTGTCTGCATTATCGCAGTAAAATCAATCATAAATACAATTAAGATCCCAGTAAAAAATAGATTCAAGTTTATTCGGTTGAACCACGCTACGAGCATAATATTGCATCTTGTTAGCAAAAAGAGAAGCAGTACTTGGGTAATGTTAATATATTTTAATTTTTAAAAAATTATTTGAGTCATTCATATTGCTCTTTATAGGTTGAACAAAGGAACTTTAGCTCGCGGTACTTTAGAGCGAAGTTTAGTGGGAAATACCTTAACCGGATGAGTAAGTCCGTAAGCAGGCACATTTGCCCCACAGTTTCAAGTTGCGATTGCGATGGGGATTTCGCCGAAATTAGAAACTTTCTTCGATACCACAGTGTCGACCACAGCGTACAAAATCTTGAATCTCAGGATGTGAGGCAGCAATGGTTAGATTATACTTGAGTGCCTCAATGGCTGCGATTGTGGGATTTGTTGATTTCCCATGATTACACTTAGCCTGCCAGAACAAGTTTTAATTTCATTCAATTTCCTCGAAGAGCTCAAAGCCATTACATAGGGGGAACAAAACATACTACACCTAAATACAACGCGCATTATATTCGGGCAATTTCTACAAAGGCCTAAATAATCTTCTTGTTTTTCCTTTGACTCATCTACGTACGAACTCAGCTCTTTCTGGTTAAAAAGCAGAAGTGCACAGAGTGCATGAAAGCCAAACAAAAAGAGAATGGAACCTCGACTAAGATAAGAAGTGCTCAGATGATACTGAGTATTTAATTGTACGTGACCTTACGCTAAATCTAATAGGAAAGTAAGTTCGAACCTTTAGTAAAGTGGTCGTCTTGTTTAGATAGTTGGCATTAAGGAATGAAGATTTATCATAAACAATACAAGCCGAAGGACCGGAAAAGTGCTATACCTACCTTGATGCCTTTAATACGGAAGTTATTCTTCTGAAGTGCTTGCATTCTAATATAACGTCTTTAATAGGTGAAGGCAATACGCGTTTCTTTACATGAATATGAAGTCAAATACAAGAAAATGACGCGGTTCTATCGCCTCGAAAATGTATCTTGAAGACAAAGCGTTCGAAATCGTTTTGTGTATCAGTATTTTGGTAACAAAACACTGTATGAACTATAACTTGCATTCGCGAACACATGCGCTTAGTCTTATTCAGTCGAACCCCGATTCCAGTCACATGCCACGTCGCGGCTAGGATGAGTAGTTGTTTCTACGTACTAGTCATGTCTAATCTTTTAATTTTTTTTTTTCACGCTAACAATGTTTAGGAAAATGTTCTGATCATACCAAAGTTTATCGATTTAGCAATCTTTGTATTATATAAATAAGTAGTCTCTATATAATATATTATTTAGCCATTGTCTAAAATACATCTTTATATCTTGTTACAGCCTTGCAAGGATAATGCAGAATGCAAATTTGGGTCGTGCTCATATTGCAATAACGGCTTTTGGGGAGACAATACTTGCCGCTAAGAGTACAGTGGATAAAGTGCTTTATAATGTAATGCACGAATAAACGTTGGATAATATACTGTTGCCCATGTGACATTCCTTAATTAAGGTATTAGCATCTCGTGTTGAAAAAACTATGAACAGCCGACCAGGGCCAACTGGAGACGCCTCCGGACACTGCATTGTGCCAAACCATAGAAGATTGAGGTCGTACCTCGAACGTATTTTGATATATTATGTGCGGCGGCTATTGCCGGCTGTCGAAGCTAGCCCATGAACAATTCATCACTAAACTACTACAAATAAATTTGGAGAAATGTAGCCTCGAATGACAAACCTCTGGAGGAGAAAGGACTGGTTTCTCTCACCCTGTTGCCTAAGGTTTTTTAATCGTTCACAGACAATTAATGTGACATATATCTCAACCTTCTCAAGCTATTGTTATATAAATATCAGTGATGTACACATGAAAAGATTCTGGGAGGCCGAGAACTCAAAACCAAGCTGATACACCTATAAGGAACATAATATTCAATTGGCCTTTCAACCTGTTCATTTGAACCTTCCTTGGGGGAATGTCCTAGCTCGAAAGGTTCAGATAGAACAACGATCAATGTAATTTTGGTGAACAGAAATATACACAGACGGTCTTCTATTTAACCTCAATGGGTAAGAATCACAAAGGTGATGTAGTTACATCATCGATTGGAAGGAAATTACGGCACATAAGGAAATAAAATACGGCTCGGTTAGATAATGTGGCAATCTTCGTCTCTTAAAAAAAAAAAAAAAAAAAAACACAGGTTTGGGATTCATACGATGTAGGGGGAAACGTTGGCAGTCACATGCTCTAGGTGATGTGAGAGAAAGATGGAATACATCTGTGTAGGTATATGAAATACCATATTTCTGCTTGTAGTGAAATCTTGGTAAAACAAAAAGAGGGGTGTGTTAAGCCTACCGCGATGCGTGCCGTCGGTGTACTGAGTTTTGTCATCTAAAATTAGCATTTGTTCTACGTGTCGATATTTCAGAAAGAAAGAAAGAGATATATTGGATCTGGATGCAGCTACATTGGCTGCAGGACGGTAGTGAGGAAATATGCACCTAAGACATTACTTCATATAGCCTCACTTGAATTTTGCTTCACTTGCTAGTTTCACTTCTAGCTTCACTCTACCTTCACTCCAGCTCTAGCTTCACTTGAATACGGTAACCAGGATCCCAAAGAGATGACTCATTTAAGCTTGACCTGTATAAGGGTTTTGTAATGAATTAGTTAAAAGAATATAGAAGTAATTAAAAGTTTAATATTAATGAAGCGTACCGTGCCGTTTAAAATGTTAGTAATCTAGGGAAATCAATTTTCCATGAAAGAGAAGATGCTGGGTGAACTTCTAAGACCTTGCAAACAGACACTCCCTGAGGAGGACGATTAAAGCGCCTATAATGAGGCCTAGGTGACACACACGGCACGAGCACACCCGAAAAGTAGAGAGAGCGAGGCGGGGATAGACTCCATTTTGGCATAAAAATACAATTGTGACCAGAAAGCTGGGCAGAAAGCTGATAGTTTTCAACTTGACGTGGCCCAACGCCCATAAAACTTGCTCCAAGCGGTACGACAGCATCATATTCAGGGTGTCTCAGATAGCGGCCTAGCTCTTTAAAGGGATACAACAACGAAATTTCGGCGATCATTTTTTGGTCGATATGTGTTCAAAGGAGGAGTATCACATCGAACATACCAATATCTTGATACAAAAAAGTCTCGAAAATGAATTTTAACACGAATTAAACGATTAGCAAAGAGCACCTGGTGGATGTCGCTAACACCTCGCTTGTAATGCCCGTCTAGGAACCTTGACAGCAAGTGACGGTGAGTGTCTCGTTTCGGCCACGACGAGAGAAGAGGGGAAGGAGGAACTTTCCTCTTCCCGAGAATGCATTTTGTGTGTCGCAGAAGTCGCTATTGTCCCCCTACAAGATTATAGAAGATTAACCCGTCACTCCAAATTCGTACAAAAGCAGCCGCTTCGTGGGCTGGAGCGACTAGGCCATCCTCTCGGCGTCAGCCTCGCCGTAGCTTTGCTCGTCCCGAGACGACCTACGTCACGATTGCGTTAAGTGTCACGTGGTCTCCGCTGAGCCTTCTCCGAGCGCTTGCCAGAGTGGGCCGTTTATAATGAAAAATCGAGCCACCAGGCTCAAAATACAAATGTGGGATTGTCATTTACGGATATTGTGGATCATATTCAACTTATTTTTGAACACGACGGGAATATTTCAAATTTCGTTGATGTATCCCTTTAAGTCGACCGCAAAAATCGGTTTCTTAATCTTTCGCTCTACGATTGTGTGCAACGTTGCCCACAGGCAGTGCATTTGTTCTAAACAATTTGCAAAGATCGAACCTACCTTAAAAAAATGTAAAAAGAGAAAAGGTTTAACTTCTTTGGAAACGAAGCGAAGCCACCCGTCTTTAAACAATAGGGCGCTGCTTGGCACGGGAGCCAACATATGACGCAAGCGGTTGCGACGCCAACTGCCACCAACAAACGAGCATCCGGCGCCGAGAGCCGGTGTCTTTAGCAGACGATATGTTCGACTCAAAAGCGGTGCGTGTTTCGCAGGCGGCGACAGTCGCAGAACCAAAAACAGTCGCGTAACAACAAGGAACTGCAAAGGAACTGACATAAGTACCCCCCGCCCCTAAAAAACAAAAAAACAAAGAAACAGTCAAAATAACCCGAAAAACTTTTTTTAATCGATTATGTGCCCATTCAATGTGTTTTATTACACATTTTCGGAAAACCGGAAAGGACGGACGAAATTGAGACATCTTGTGTATTGTTCAGTGTTTTATTAGTAAGGATGATAAAATCATGCATTGACAACTGACATCGGAAAAGCTCGCCCCGCCTTTGAGTCGAAAATACCGTCAGCTATTTGACGCCGGCTGTCGGGGCCGTGTGCTCGTCCGTTGGCGGCCATTGCCGTCGCGACCGTTTGCGCCATCTCTTGTCTCCCGTGCTAAGCAGCGCCCTATTGTTTGAAGACCGCTGTCTTCGCTGCGTTTCCATGGGAACTAAGACTTTTTCTTTTTTTACCTTTTCCTCGGGTAAGTTCGCTCTTTGCAAATTTTATAGAAATAATGCACCACCCGTGGACAACGCTGCACAAAATCGTAGCGCGATAGGTTAAAAACAAATTTTTCCGGTCGGTTTAAAGAGTCCAAGCGCTATTTTTAACACCACTGTATGTATATAAATAAACATAAGATACGCGCGGTCACACAAACGTTGATATAGAGCTATGCATCATTTTTAGTAAGCAGGAAATGCAGCAGGGTGATTAACGTCACGCATCCGCAGGAAGAACGAATGCTCACGCATTTCCATCGGATATTGTATAACCCGAATTTAAAAGATAAGGAGGCCAGAATAACATTGCCTTGTAAAGCTTGCCCTAATTCGCTCACGAATATTTTAGGCCGAATCTTCGAGAAAGCGAGTGTTGTCGACGAGGATCGGATCGCGATTTTACCAGATTCTCCCGACGACGATCAGCATTCATTCTCGTGCTAGCCAGCCGTTATGGCAACTCGCCGTCGCTCGCTGCTGCCACCCTCTACGCTCTCCGCAGATTTCTCGACGTTCGTTTTTTCTTTTGTTTCTCGCAAATGGTAAACAAATAAATCTTTATTTTCACTTTATTATTTATCGTATCTTCGCCTTCATCTCTGACATCTCTGTTGAAAGTGCGAGGTAACTTGACACGTTTCTTCAACGTACGACCACGAGTTGCCGCCTTACCAGATTGATTTCAAGCACAGGAGAACTTTATTCTATGATGCCAGACGAAGCCCACGCAAGCCGCCGTAGTCAACGCCAGCTGTCCGAATATGGTCCTTTGCCGACATAACCAAGGAAGAAGTCGCCGAACGAACGTGGAGATGTTTTCAAGGGGACAGCAGACAGAGAGCCCCGCTGCTGCACCCCACGTCGTATACCGGCCCATCGAACATCGGACGCCGACGCTTTTTCACGGCGAAGTGTGCAAAAGTGTCGACAACTGGACGCAGCAGAACGAGCGAGTTGCCCGTCACAATGGGTGGACTCCAGAACAATGCCTACGTCTGCTTCTCCTTCGAAGGATAGGCACGTACACATCGCGACACTGTTAGCGCGAACACGACATCGGCGCATTTTCGCATTCTACTTCTAAATAGTATTAGTGAACACGAAATTTTATCGCTTACATTATAGAACTAAATTAGCTTTTTCCGTAGCAATATTAACTTCGATGACATCCCTTGGTTTGAAAGAGAAAAGCTTGAAAAACCGGCGATCGCTTGTTCGCGCTAACAGTGTCGCGCTTTGTACCTGGTATGAAAACCACGAAGTGACGATCACCATCTGTGAAGCATGCAAGGACGGGCGCTGTGGAACGTTTGTTACCCAGCAGCGACGAGATCGCGCCGAGGAGGTGCTTCAGACAAGGGTTCAAGGTCTCAACGAGAGCATCGGCAGCTTCATCGAGGATGTGCTCCGACTCAGCAGTCGAGCGGACACCGGAGCTCCTGAAGCAAAGAAATTGAGGGTCTTTATGCTCGGTGCTGAGGACACAATCTTTGGGTTTCTTGTGCGCAGTCAAACTTCAACCCTCAAACAATTCGTAACGGAGGCCACGAACATTGACTCTGCCATCCAGACACGAGCCTTGCACTACCAGCGACTAAAGCCCCTCTATCCTGGGAAAAGTGGCGCCACTCTTTGAACTAGCCGCCGCGCACACATTTGGCCAGTCGTCACGTGACATCTGGCTTTCGGTTTTGAACTTCCGGTCGTCATGAATTTCCCAAGATGTTGCTACGCCGCAGCTGACGGGCTGCTGCGCCCGTAGAAAAGTCGACCGGAAAGCTTTTCAGTGCTTCCCCTGAAACGAAAAATGAATTTCGGAGGAAGGTCTTGCTTCCCCGAATCGGTCGAAAAGATTTCAAACCGACGGGAGCCGTAAAGTTATGCGAGGTAGGTGCTCTGTATACTCATTAGCATCCGAAAAGACAGCTGTTTAGAGTGAGTTATGCATTCCATTCATCCGTAAACGCCAGCGATGTAATAGCGAGAGCACACCATTGCCAACTTGGCATGCACGGACGCTCGTGCCGTGGAAGTAAAGCCCCCTACACACAGTTGCGTTTGAGAGCGTTTGACTGCGTTGCGTCGAGAAACGAAAGCGAGTCACCGGCACATCTGTGCTTCGTGTGAAGCGTGGAATCCAATTCAAGGAATTGCTTGGCACGCGATAAAATATGTATGGATATCCTGCGTTCTCGCAGTCGCAACGCGGTGAAACGCTCTCAAACGAAACTGTGCGTCGGAGCCTTAAGTCGGTCAAACGGCCTGCTCCTGTTCGTGCTTGTGGCATCGGCGTGGCTCCCAATTACGGGTGCGTGCGGAGTACGCGCTCTCGTCAAGCGTTGCGTACGTGCTCGCGTACCATACTTTGTTTCGCACAGATAGCTTGCAACGGTCCCGCAGCTGCGGACCCGAGCATTGGGCTGTATCTATACTCCGTTTCAATATAGGTGCGAGCGCAGCCAGTGCGACAAGCAGGAGTATCTTTTCTCTGACGACGCTCTTACTGGACGAGCGTGTGTGCTTAGCCCGCTCAAAGTGCGTTCGCTCTCGTAGCGTCAATAAGGTCTCCTTCGCTCGTAGTCTTATTGAAACACTAAACGCAGGCAAGTAAAACATTTGAGAACAACCTCACACTCGCGCCAGCAGCTTTTACAGCGCTCAAACTTCACGTGCAGGTCTTTGGCAGGCTAACCTAGGATCTTCAGAAACGGGCGTTTGACTTGGCGTTACACGATGTGCTCTCGACTAAACTCCGATCTCTTCAATCTATTAAAGGACCACTTCAGTATCGACCAATTCAAAACACTATTCATGCAAAGCAAAGGAGAGCACAAAATAGAGGAAAGATGCTCTCTCAAACATCTCGTTTTTCGTCACCTTTAACCATGAGAGTAAACCACCACTGCAAGGGAAGCTGGAAATGTAAATGGTATGTACAAACTCACAATTTTTTTTCTTCAGTGAGACACGTTGCATCAGTTTTATGATACAAATTCGATGCACAAACTGATGATTTTGGATGCCTCTTTTACGAAATGCACTTCCATTTGTTTGTTTTGGTTACCTCCCTAAAGTCCCCGAGGCACCCCCAGCAAAACCCGAATAGTACACCACAAAGTAGTGCACACAGTACTGAAACATCCCCAGGACAGACTGCTTCAGCAACCGCAGCTGCTCTTTAGTTTGGCTGTCCGATACTGTTTCGTGGTCAACCAAGGCCTATCTACCACTCGTGCCGTCTTTGTTTATTCAAGGCGAGTGTGTCCTCCTGAAGCCCCCCAGCAAGTTGCAATGGGTGCTGTACCGAATTTAACTTTCCCAGCTTCCTCAAAGCAGCCTGGCTCGGCAACCCCCCCCCCCCCCCCCTTATCTGCTGGTGAGTTTAGCACAATGATACTGTTTCCAGGTCGACCGAGGCGCATTTACAACGACTGTTGTCTTTGTTCATTTATTCATTCTAGAAGTGTGTGCCGTCCCATGGCTGCCCGAACAAGGTCTGAGCAGTGCCTTACAGGCGCTTGCTTCTCCAGCTTGTCCTGGACAGATTGCCGCAGCAACAGCTGATGAGTTTTCATTTTCAACTACTGTTTACTTCCTGGCAGAGTGCAGACAGTTACACACTGTTACTTACATCCGATTTTATTGTCTCACTGTTACAACTTAACAAGACTAAAGTAATGATCTTTTTTTTTCCTTTTCAGGCACACTGTTTACACTTTGTATCTGGCAGTATCATCAGAATGTCAGTTTTTTTGGTGTACTGATGAATAACAAAAAGCTACAAAGAACTGCATTCAATGCAGATAAAACTGATATTGGCGCAATGACAGGAGTATGAGTAGCAACGTGAAGAGAACAATTTACAATTTGGACTTAAGCGCTTTCTCGTTGCAGATACACTTAAGTGCCTCGAAAAGTTCAGTATGAAGGGAACTGCATGAAGTAAAGGGATCCTCGAGAAAGTATTTAAGATTCATCTTGTGTTTTCCATGGTTTCAATGTGGTACTGGAGAATAGGGGTAGCTTTTGCCTGTAGAATGAACACTTCATTGGCATCTACAGGACTTCAAGTTTGTGTCAGACATAATGCACAAGCTAATAGATTCTTTAGCATACAAGGTGAGCCAAACTTGCAGCATATAACACACTCGTGCATCCTTACCTTAAGTATGCATCTGAAGTCGGATACCTGCAGACCCGTGTCATCAAGCAGCTCAATGTTTAATTCCATGTGGTTTGTACAATTTATTGTCTACAGGTGCACACCGTACCAGTAACAGCATTAGAATGTGTAAGGGCTTTAGAAGTATTTTATGATATGTAAAAGTGACTGCACCTGTCAGTAAAGCTGCCCGCACATTTGTGAAGTGTTAAGAAAGCATTTTGATTGTGCATTGTCATTTATCTCCTTTTTTCATTCTGCGATCTCTTTTGATATGTACTCAGCATGTGTTCTACTTGTAGTGAATGCTCCTGCCATGGCATTTCACTTGGCTGGCAGTTTTGTGAAATAAATAAAATTGTGACTTTGATTTTGTCCTTTTTAACATCATCTGTGCTTGTTTATTTTCATGGAGATTTTGATCTCGCATTCGCTTATTTTGCATTGTTGTCTGGGTATGATTTGAATTATTTTTGCCTTATTCACTTTTACTGAAATAACCAGCAATTGCTTGACTCGAGAACTAAGTGCTGAAACCGAGCGCTAGTTTCCAAGTCGGCACCAGGACGCTGGCCCAAAAGTCTCAAAGCAGCATATATCGTAATTAAACCTGGATTTGTTTCAGTATGAACGAATAACAGAAAAAGATACAGACACTCTGATAAAATTACGGAGCAACAAAACTAAACGAAAACGGAGTTTTCTTTTCTAAAAACGGTTTCATCAAATAAAATAACGAAAATAGTATTTATTATAAGCTCGGAAAAGTAGCGGCACCTTGTAGCCCCGTAGCAAAAGACCCGCGGTGTTGTAAATGTTTACAGCATGCACAGAAATACGTAGCGATTTTTATCATTACTAGTACTGCAGGCAGCTTAAAAGTGCTAGCTTAGCGTCAACAACATCAACACTTCCCCCATAGAAAGAAAATAGTATCTTGCTTTCTAGGCCGCCAAATTGTTTTTAGCGCCCGTAGGCCAAACCCACTCGAAAGCTCGCCAAGGACACGTATTAAAAAATACTTAATCATTTGAAATAGTGGAGAATAAAATTACAATTTAGCGGTTTTATATGATGATTAAAAACGACTTGCAATTCCTGTGAAGCCGAACACTCACGAG
The DNA here is from genome assembly GCA_013358835.2 of Ixodes persulcatus. NCBI lineage: Eukaryota > Metazoa > Arthropoda > Arachnida > Ixodida > Ixodidae > Ixodes > Ixodes persulcatus. The sequence goes on from JABSTQ010003086.1 coordinate 31,347, forward strand.
ACACTGACTTATAGCAACTCGGTAGGGACGATTATCCAAAGTATTTTCGGGATGCACGATTGGACGAACAGATCTAGATTGGCTTCAGGACGGTGGGATTCGAATGCGGGCTCTAAATGAGGTCATTGCCACAGTTGTATGACAAGAAAAGTTCACACGATCGGCAACTCACCCGCTCCAGCTGTGAAGCCGAACACTCACGAGACACTGACCTAATGCAACTCGGTAGGGACGATTATCCGAAGCACTTTCGGGATCCACGGTTAGACGAACAGATCTAGAGCGGCTTCAGGACGGTCGGATACGAATGCAGGCTCTAAATGAGGTCATTGCCATACTTGTCTGACGAGAAAAGTCCACACGATCGGCACCTCGACCGCTTCAGCTGACCGAGACGTCGAGCCGCTTGGGAAATTCCAGAGGGCGCCTCCCTCGCAAACCGGAAGTTAGAGGTGGGGTAAGGAGGGTTTTTAGAGGAAAGGGAAAGAGAATGCGCCACTTTTCCCAGATACAGGAACTCAGCGACAACCTGGCGTCGCTGTATCATCGTAGTCAAGCTGCTACCTTGGTTCAAGTACGACGGACATCCTCGAGATTATCTGGGACGTCGTCCGAGAGGAGCTCCGACAGCTGCTTCCCACTGCTGAACGCCTGGCCTCGCTTTCAGCCGCCAAGATCACATGCGTCGTGGTACTGCGGTCCTTGCAGCCGGAAGAGCCCGTCAACGTGGCCTCCCCGGAGGAGCCGACGTGGACCAACGCCGCCATGACCCAACGGCCGCCGCCAATTGCCCGCCAGTACCTGGCGCCATCTCGACGCGACACGCCTGTACCCCAGTACGCTCGACGCCAGGAGGAATGACCCCACTACGTCCGCTAATAACAGTCGGCGCCAAGGAAGACGGACGTCTAGAGCGGCTGTCTGACGCTATCCTGTCACTGCGGTGATGCCGCCCACGCTTACTGAAGATGCCCCTACCACCAGCTGCGGGGGTTTGCACCCAATGACTTTCGACCACGCCTCGGGGAGCGACCTCGGGAGATCGAGGTCTACTCACGCTGCTTGACATCTCCTGGGTTGTCTTTCCGCCGAGGATGCAGTTCGTCCTCACCCCAACGCCCATCATCACCCTGCCGCCGGTCTCGCCGGGACAGCCAGTCGCTTCTCTCTTCTAGTCGGGAAAACTGAGGGCGTCAACTACTAGAGGTCGTGTTGCCATGGACGGAAGAATCAAACATCCTCCACAAATGTCAGAGAACCCCATCATTCGCGACAATTCGCATCGGAACGACGCTTCTGCGAAGGTGTCGAATAACGTCGACGTTAACATCGACGGCCGCGACGCGACAGCACTCACCGAGACCGGAACAGACTATTCCTGTTTGAGAGGGAAGCTCTTTCGCCGCCTTCGGAAAGGGATGACGCCGTGGGATATTGCCCAACAAAGATATTCGCCACCTTGGGGTAGCTGGAACTACGAGGTGCTCCCCGACGGATCCCGACCACCAGGACGCCGCCAGCCGCAATCCGAAGTAGTTCATGTTGTGTGTCTCAAGCCGCTGTATGCTCGATAGAACTGAATACTATTTAGGGTTCAGACGACCTCGCAGTTTATGGATTGCTGTTATTTCGTATAGATTTGTATTAATTTATATAAGGTTGCATCATGGCGATACAATTTTAAACGGGGGAGTAAGGCCGCGTGTATGGATCGAGAGGGGACGTTTTTTCGTTCATCTTGAAGATTCGCGTTTTGAATGCGTGAGCATTAGGCATGACGTAGCGTGGAGAAAGGGGATATCGTGTTTGGATACTGGATGACTCAGCAGGAGGCGCTTTTCCGCGGAGCTGTTATAGTCAGTTGCAGGTTAAGAATAGTTTTCGAGGGAAAGGAGGGCTGGGGAGGAGGAAGCAAACCAACACTTCCTAGAAGAGACGGCCGTAGCGCTTCGAGTTGTTACGTCACAATGTCGGAGAAGGAAGTCCATAGCGCAACTACGTGAGAGAACTTTCTGGGCATCAACGTGAAAAAAACGTTTCTTGTCGAGCGGCGCGGGGTGTTCGTGAGTGTTTATCCGACATTAATACATGTTTTAAAAGCGCAGCATTGTACAATTTATTATGTATATAATATAAACATATTATACAACGCGCTACCAAGGTTGAAAGTACCAATCTTTTATATTTATGATTATCCCCGTAACCGCGGGACTACGTGCAATCCCGCAGATCCCCACACTTTTCGAATGAACCGGTCCACTGGAACGTTTTCTTCCCACGTACGGGCTCCGATTTCGGTAAATTTACGTTGTGTGTGAGCTGCTGACTGTCTAAAAAGCAACGCTGAGACTTTCAGAAGAGAGGGGAACCGAAAAAAATCCAGTAATCGCCACAGGGAGCGCATGCGAGCAAGAGATGGGTCGACGACGTCAAGCCTCCCACACTGCGGCCGCTGCACTCGTGCGCGTGTGCGTGTGTGGTTCTTTTGATCGTTCCCGTCGTTTCCTGGTTGTCACCGCAGTTTCAGGTAGCTTTTTTTGTGTTCGCTTGATACTACGGCATTTACGTGAATTCGCGGAAGAAGTCCTGCTACGGTTTGAGTGATATCTGTGGAAACTAGCCTACGATGACACTGGTCTCTTATCGATAGACCTCTCTCTCGACAAAGAGAGAGACTTGAAGTTCGTGTTCAAATGTTTTCGTCATGAATACTGTGGGACTTATGGATACGATCGACAGGTGAGAAACAACTTATTTACGGGCTTTCGTGGTCATGTGGATCGCGAGTAAAGTGCTGCAGTCCAGTTTTTTTTTTTTCGTGATAGAATGGCATCTTCGTCGTTATTCGTGTGCGGTTGCGTCGATATTTGTAAATATGCGTGGTAATATTCTTGTTTTCACTGGAATGTGAGTAAAACGTTTGTGTGATTATACAAAGTGCGTTGTTTGTGCTTATGTGTTTACTTATAATAATGTTATTTTATTGCCTTTAAAGTTTTCATACTAGAATCTTAACTGTATTGAGGGTGATAGTATTATTGTGTACAAAATAAGATTATTTGTTCTAAGGCAGCTCGAGCCCATAGGGAGAAGTAAAATAGTTGACTGTGAATATTAAGTGTAGTACCCCTCCCACACGGAAAAGTTAATATATTTTCAATAAATCATATGGGACTTAATCAGCTCACGGTCTTGAGTGATTATACGAGCGTCGCAAGCTGATTTGCCGACCCAATAATGTCATTCGATCGAAATTACATCACTTTTTTCATGTGGCCGGGGTATGATGCAAGAATTCAGTGACTGCCCGCGATAACATCGCTTACATGATCGTAAGTGAAATTTGTCTAGCCGTGTCCGCGTTGACTACGTCTACCTGATTTTTAACTGTGATTTGTTTTTCTGTGTCCAATCACAGCGTGTCTCGCCATTTTGTCGAAATATTTCTGCGTAAAATATGCATTCCTACAGCAATAATTGCGCGACTCAATGTTTTCTCTTATACGCCTACCTCGTACCATTTCATACCAATTATTTAGCAGTGTAATATTTTGCCCGTGTAATAAAATATTTTCGAGACCCCTTGACATATGTGCAGCTTTCATTTTAGGTAATAAGACACGCGTATGTGACTAAAAGCGCGCAACGACAGTCGATCCACGCGCGTTGCCTTCGCTTCGCCGCGCGCCCCCGATGGCCTTCCTTCGCGACGTCACGAGAAGAGCGCTACGGCCTTCTCTTCTAGGAGGTGTTGAGCAAACAGAACTAGAGAGGAGAGGAGGAAAGCTCTTCCTCGCTCCACCGTTCCACCGGCTAAAATCGGCAGCGCCGCCGCATACCCTTGCGAGATTTGCGTTATTACCAATTCCGAGCGTTGTGTTGTCGCGCGTTACACTACCGACTGTTTTAAGAATCTATAAAAGGTTAAATATATAAATGTGCATCCGTGTGCGGTTGTGTCGTTCTAGCATTAGGGAGTTTTGGTAGGTGCCTTCCTCGGTGCGACCCGAAACGGGAGCAAGCAGAACAAAATTGAACATCATAATATCACGGCCAAATATTAGTAAAAGCAAATAAACAAAAACAGTTTTTTTTGCGTTGTTTGCGCGCGTTTCAAGATAACAAAAGCGAAAACTTCGTCGAGGTTCCCAGCTCTACAAAAGCGCACTGCAAAAGCGGAACTGAAAACGCCCCCCTCCCCTTCCCCCCTCCCTCTCATCCTTACCAGCCCTTTTTTTTTTTTTTGCAAGTAAACTCTTCCCGCATGAATAGCTGGCCTCATTTTGGTGATCAGCTTGTTCCCACTCCCCTCGTTGCCATGTGAAAGACGATTATGGAGTCCGAGGAATGTGTTTTTTGTTCAAGCTGGCTGTAGTTTGGACGGTGTCATACGCATTTCTTCGGCGCAAGCTGATGCTCCGTCTCGTCGAGTGAATATGCTGTTCTCTTTCACATAGAACAAAAATAAACTCCACATGGATAACCTTTTCTCCCGGGGTAAGTGCATTTTTTTTTATTTCTTGGGTAGACTTTTTTCGCAGCAGGGATGAAGTTCGGACCGCATAGACACGGGTCGAAATAAAGCAGCCATCTTGGGTAGCTACGCGATCATGCTAACGGCGCAAACGACAGTTCGTTCTGCAATCGGCGAAGCGGAGAAAACGCGCGTGGATTGACCGTCGTAACGCGTTTTTAGTCACATACGCGCGTCATATTAGCTAAAATGAAAGCTGCACATAGTAACGGGTCTAGAAAACATTTTATTACACGAGCAAAATATTACACCCTAAATAATCGGTACGAAATGGCACGAGGTATGCGTATAAGACGTCTATAGAAAAATGTGATTGTTTTAAGTCGAAAATATTGAGTCACTCAATTATTGTTGCAGGAATGCATATTTCATATAGAAATACTTCGACAAAATGGCGAGACACGCAGTGATTGGAAACAGCAAAACAGATCAGTTAAAAATCAGGTAGACGTAGTCACCGCGGACAAGGCAAGACAAGTGTAACTTACGATCATGTAAGCGACGTTAT